>QVOB01019014.1:0-50832 GCA_014839585.1 Pseudomyrmex concolor | reverse complement strand
TCTTTACCGCGTTCACATTTTTCATACATATAAAGCTATTAACGCCAATGGATCACGTGTAACGATCTATTCTTGCATGGTTGTAAAAGTTGTAAATGCATAATTATATAGCTTTTCTAAAGACGAGCTGATTATTACTATATAATAAAACAGTCCTTGATATTTTTAAACTTCAAAAAAAATCTTAACTGCTTTATATAAAATTAACGCGATCGTAATGCGAATAAACTTTTACATGCTGAGACAAAGTCCGAGATCTTAGAAATTATTCTTAGCAGACTCTTTACATATTAGAGTGCCATGTTTTCGTTTGTTTAGCGTTATGTAAATTTTCACGTGCTTGCTTGCAATTCATGAATAATTTTAAGAAAAAGGAAAAACGCCCACACGCGCGTGCAGAATATTTTAAAGTAAAAACGTATTTTAATTTTGTCGTAGCGATAGTTTTCATTTATTTTCATTTACTCATCAAAGTAAGTTTTCAACGTAACGGATCGGTCAAGCCTAACTGCTTAGCAGTGTTCATGCAACAGTCGAGAGATGCGCAAGGGCGCGGCTGTATGGTCGCAATCGCAGGATCTAGTTGGATGCCCAACCCAGTGAATGCTCCGAGATATTTAAATCGGATGACAAGACGTTTACGATTCTTCCGTGGAGATGGGCCAGGAAAGTACATCAGTTTGTTTACGACGGACGATTTCTCGTTTGTATATCTCTATAGTCTTGTTTTCATTTTAATTTCGAAAGAGTTTTGCTGCGATACACCACGATGTACAAATTACGATATGCATATATCAGGTAACTGGATATAAACAGAAAACATTAAATTTTAAGCTATGTAAACAAAAACTGTTTCTGCATTACGTAAGTTATGCCCGTAATTTATGCTTGCGCATGAATAAACATGAAAAACAGTTTCAAAATAAAGGTTTATATCGATTAATAAGTCGAGCATTTACACATATAATGCACTAAAGATAATTTTTAATTTATAGTGGCTATTAGACCGTCTCGCGTACTCGAGTAATATATGTGTGCGCTTATATGCTGTCCTAGAAAACGAAAACAGCCGTGAATACAAACGTAACTAAGGATTATGCATTTGGGCGCCGCGAAGACTGTATAAAAAATATACCGTTTGCGTTAACTTGTAGACCATATTCTCGGAAATAATTAATATTAAAGTTTTTATACTCGGAACACCCGAGTATAAATATTCTCGTATGCCGGTCACCGAGATCCGGAAGCGTTTGAAAATTAATGCAATAGTCGAAAAGAGTCCGCGGAGCGGCTTGTCGTGCTCGGGCTCTTGCCGCAGGTATTAGCATGAGAGATTAATTTATCGGTCTCCGGTGGGAATGTGGACATAAACAAACATATACGCGCACGTATGTACAAGCGTTTCGAAATAGAGTCCCGTGGCCCGGTTTGTTCGAGTCATACGCACTACACAAACTAGGCGCGCTCTCAGAGTGCACCGCGCGCGTCGATTGAATTATATACGCGAACGTGCCTAGATATTGTGTTCGTGTGCATGTATATATAATGCTTGAATGCCGCTTTGCAGAGCGACATATGTCGATCCGCAAAATGTTCACATTACGATCATCTCGCGTTCGAGTAACGTCTTGTTTTCTTAGTTTTGTGCAACATCTGTGTAAAATATGTACGAATGTTACTAACTTTTTTATGAAATATAGAAGAGGAAAAGAAATAAAAAAAAAAAGAAAAGCACATCTACACACAATTATTTGTTAAACATATTTTATTTAAAATTGAAAATAGGAAGGAAATAAGTTACCTTTAGAGGAGGACAAAAATGGAAATGATATTTACGGATTAATATGACGAGTATGAGTGAGTGATGATTGATATTAATCATCGAAGCCATTGTCTGCGCGAATTGATGATCACTGATAAATATGAAATTACGTCGCAAAGAGAAGAGAGAGAGAGAGAGAGAGAGAGAGAGAAATATGCACATACAAGCGCCGTTCGTTATTCACGCGAAAAAAATGTACTGTCTCGAATAACTCGCGGAAGATTGGTTTTGCACAACAAGATTTAAGATACATACATTGCAACGATGTTGGAGCGGCGGCTTTGTAAGAGAAAAATATTAGTCGAACATAATTTAGTTTCTTTTCGTACGATTAAATAATTGGAATGACCGGAATGAATTCTTTCTGCATGTACAACTTACTTGAGGAAGTATCGGGTGTGCAAAAAATTAATTAACATTATTGAGAGTAAATTTAACTGTTTTATATAAAGAAAAAACTAGTAATCTGTTTTTAAATTATTAAAACTTTTCAATATGTTTATATCTTGTAATCAAACAAAAAGAAGTAAAACTTTTATACTTAATATTATTTTTCATATTTAATCACTTTCGATATATTTATACAGATTTCTCAAGTAAAGGGTTTTGTGAACTTTTTATAAATTTAGTCAAAACTTAGAATTATAATCTCTTAAAAAGCCGTCTAACGCGCAGTAATTGCTGTAATTATGCCGATTGATTGTGAATCCATTAACTATAAAAACTGTGAACGATGCGTCAAGTAGCTTATGCATAGCGTAAACCGTAAAAAAACGGTTTTGGTCACGTGACATCTCCACGGTTTTGTGCTGCATGCGTTCATCCTGAATGTCGCAGCACGCCACTAACTTTATTGCATCACGGATGCGTCTACCATGTCTACGCGTGGTCTCTTCCGCGGTTTCTTCTTCCGATTGATTGATTGTCGAGGACGATCAATCGATTTTTCTCTGTTTTTCTCTTTGATCCGTCTTGAATCATGGCAACCGATGATTGTTTCGCGGAAAAAGTTGCACCGCTTAGTTTCCATAATGATCGCCTCGTCTCGAACACGAGCGGTCGATTAATATCGCGTTTTTTACTGCATCGAAAGAAAATGCCGCAAGATGGTTTTTTCTTTAACAGTCTCTTTGGTAACGGATGATCTTGCATAAACGCGTATAAAGACGAGATGTTTTAATTGTAAATTATTACACCTGTCGATGTTTTTTATTGAACAAGTTCTATTATTCTATTTCATCACACATACATTATCATATTTTCTAATATTTTAGTAACTCATTAGGATTTGAGAAGGATCTAGAGAGAAATATAAAGATGTAGCATATATGTATAATTATTTAAACAGAAAGTAGCAATGTGAGTGTGTAAAAAAGGTTTTGCTCTCAGTATGTATGTACAAACATTTGACAATCACTACATACTCAATAAAGTTTTAGCCGAGGTTGGTGCACTGCATGCAACCGCACCCATGCACAACGAATTGTCATGAGTCGCGTACAATATCATGCAGCGCGTAAAATCGTGCATGAAACGCATAACGCCGTGGCGCGTGACACAACGTAGCCACGTTACGGTTTTAAACGCGATATCACAGTCATAATTAATTAGATGTGCTATAAAACGAATTTAACTGCTGCCTTTCCGCCGCCCAATTAGTTTGTCACCAAAATTCATTACTGTCGATTTCATATCTAAAAATTGTGTCGTAATGTATTTTTTTTGTTTTGTTTTGATTTTGTCTATAACAAGTAAGAAATAAGAGTAAAATCTTCATCTATAATTCAACTAAATGGAAAATTAAATTTTTCTACTCAAAACGTACAGTTAGATTTTTTTACAAATTTTGCAGTACTTAATATTTGCAGTACTTAATATTTTTAATCTGCTTATCAAATAAATACGTAAATACGTCACTTGCGGTATGAAGGCCGAAATAAAGGCAATACTTAGCGTAATATTTATATACATTAAGAAAATACGATTTTTGAGTCCAATGTAACACACGTTTATAACTTCGCGTCGCGTTTACGGATTAACGGTGGGCATCGTCGTGCACGAAGTAAAAGTCAGTTGCAATTTTGACCCGGCATCGAGAGCGCGCTCCGTCGTGTCGGTCGGTCGCGTAACGGCCAATAACAATCAATTTGCATGGATATAAGGCCCGACAGGGACAGTCCCCCTTCTTGCGCGACGCAAATAAAAACCGCACTGGAAAGAGTCACGTTTCTGCTACCCACGTAAAGCTTAACGAGGTTCTCGTATTAATTTTCGCGTGCGCAGCAGTTGACCTACATGCACGAACGACGACGACGACAAATGCGCGCGTCGGTGGCTTTCCGGGTTTTACGAACGAATATAAAGATGAGCCGCTCAAGACGACGACCTTGAAATGTTTGTCGGCTTAAAACGCCTTTAAAACCGGTATCTAAACACACCGTTGTGGACGCGACGAACCATCGGCTTCTATTTGAATAGCTAAGTGTTAGCATTGTGAGAATGTGCTCTCGAAGTGCCATCAGGACTACGGACGTCCTTACGAGAGAGAAATTTCCTCCGGTCGCCTTTCTCTTAGCTAGCTCTGCATAATGTTAGCGGTAATTTCTTTGCGATAACTTTTTTATGCAAATTTATTCTTGCGATTTTTTTATTTCTTCACTGCTCACACCTCTTCACTGACAATGAAAAATCAATTTCAATTAAGAAAGTGTTTTATTTCTACATTTACAAATTTCAATACTTTTTTATAGTTTTTATGTTTTGGAATATATCAATTTTGAATTTAAAAAATCGACCAGTTTTATAAAATCAATTTGCAAGAGTTTCGAAAATCATATAAATGCACAAGAAGTCGTGTTCTTGTGTCAAGCAAAAAATCTGCATTACGTGTGCGTGATATACACATATATAGGTACGAGAACATACATGTCGATTCTGCTTCAATAATCTAATTAAAGCGACGAGCACGGCTAACGATCGCGCAAATTTGACAAGACGATTCGTATGCACGAGCGTACGATATTTATCGTACAGCCGCGAGTATACAAGAGGAGAGGCAGCTGCCGGGTATTACAAGTTGCACGTAAATCTCTCGCCACTGGTATCTTTCTTCATCGGAAAGACTTTAACACGGCTGTGCCGATACGAAGTTTGCCCTTCACCAAACAACCGCGAAACTCCTTATGTGCAACCTTCGTCACGCTTCAGGAACACGAGCATCGCCGAAATTATTTTTGCCCGATGTTCTGTCCTACTTCGTGAGAATCTTGCGCTTGTATAAGCACGAATGAAAATTGTGCATTTCTAATGCGTATTGCATTTAACTTATGCTAATTTTCTGTGTTAAATCTATACGCGTGTACTCTATCGTAAAAATATCTAAGTGTGTAACTTTGGATTTGTACCGTGTTGTAATATTCTCAACTTTATTTTTTTCTCCGTAAAAAGTCATTATTTTTTTAAATAAAATATTTCATACGGCAAACTGCGTTGCGAGTAACTTTGATGCAACATTATCTTCATTCTTCTCGCTTACCTCGTGTGATCATAAATTAAAGTACATGTCGCGAGTTGGTTTGAAACTTGTACTTGATCGTGCAACGCGCAATGGAGACTTTCTTGTTCAATGCAGATTCGTGTTTCGAATGGATTGTCAAGAGAAAAATTGTGCAGTGCAGGAAGCTTAAGAAAAGATTTTATCTTGTATTCGCGATTATAAATTTCATAATAGTTTAGTTTTAAAAATTAAATAAGATTTTTTTACGTAAAACGCAAGCGTTACATTATTCAACAGTATTTCAACAATTTGAAAGAGATAGAGAGAAGTGCAAAGGCTCTCATTATTTTTCCACCAAATTCTTAAAGAGCAACATTTTATCGCGTCATTCTTTTAATTCTCTTTATTTATTTTGATTGAGCTTAAATTAAATTGCCAGGCGCTGATTTAAAATCCGCTACGCACAGTTGTCCGATGCACGTTGGTGAACATTTATTGTGTAATGGATAAGCGAAACGACGAACCAAGGCTATATGCTATGCTGTTATTACGCCTAAATGCGAGGGATTATTGGTAATCATTATAATCGAGTGGCGTAAGATGGAAGGAGACTATTCTACCATAGACACAGCGTATTGTTGTCTCTGATAAGAATGCACAGTCGAAGCCAATTACTTATTTGTTCTTCTTAAATGCTGTATGTACAAACTTTGTATTACATTCACCTTAAAATATATTTAAAAATGTTAAAATTATAGAATAATAAAACATCATTATTTAAATATTTCATATTTTATACGGAGTTATAAAATAAAAAAGATATATTTTGCTTAAATTCTTTTGTTGTATATTTCTATAGATCTTGAAAAGATAATGCGAGATTTAAAGTAAATAAATTGCAGATTTAAATTTAAATTGACATAGTTCCATTATGTAACGCGTTTAGTGAGAAACCTATTTAGTAAACTCATACGTAATTTACATACTTTTAAAAAGCTTTAACAACTTAACAGTGTTGGGCTAATGGCATGTGCGCTTTTGTTTCGCGATATCAGAAATTTATCGCTGTATGCGAATTTCAGAGCGTGCGTGGTTGTTTAATCGCGCGGCGTTATCGAGTTATGTGGCGATTGCGATCTACATTCCCGATTTATTTGGTGGTTTAAGAACGCGTGCTGTAATTAACGATATCCCGTGCTTGTTCCCGAGAAATTTTATGGGCACGATCGGTGTAATTGATATAAACCCATCGCAAACGCGCATATAATAAACTCACAACGAATACGTCGAATAATTACGTTTATTCTGTTTTATGTGCAGGGAAGGCAAGAAAAAAAATAGAAAGAGAGAGAAAAAAAGAAAAAACGGAGAGAACGAGAGTCACGCTTTTTATCGCGCCGAACGTCAGGTCGATTAATTTTTATAATCTTGCGCTTTGAAATCTGGGCGCAGCCTTGATTTATTTCGGTCGAGATTGTATGCGGATCGTGTAGCGTTCTCTCTTCTCCGTTCTCGTGGTTGCACCTCTCTTCCTTCTCTTCCCTTTTCTCCGCCACTTTCCTCCGTACACCGCCCTGCCGTGCCACATGGCGCGCGCATAAATATAAATCGTACATAATTGATTCAAAGACCGATGTGGGCGATTCTCCTTCGATCAGTAGAGAGCCGTTATTCATGCGACGACGTCTCGCAAGCTGCGACGACTAGTCGCGCGCGCAATGAAAGCATAAATAAAAGCCACTATTTGCAGAGCGGCGTGTGTCGATACGCGCAACCTGGTAAATGGCTTATTTATATAAATATATATCGTCTATCGGATTTAGAAATCGGCTGTGAATCTGTCGACGCCTATAATTTCTACAAGCCCCGGACTGCGTACTGTGCGATTGCGCGTTTTGCCAAGATTGCCGATCGCAAGAGAAAAACAGAACACGCTCGATAAAATCAATAATATCGCGTGCTGACAAATTTTCCTCTTTGCGATTGGATATTAAGCAGATGATTCGTGGAAAATAAAAATTTATTGCTGCTTTACGAATATTTGAAGTTATTTTGATACACGTACATATTTTTATTATATTTTACATTTAAGACTGGTATCTTTATTTATAATTTACACATATAGTATATTTTATTTTATAAATTTTATTCAGCAGTGAACTTTAGTCTTTCTTTCGTTTTTTCTTCTATTTTTCTGTCTTTTTATATGATAATCACAGTGCAATAATTTATTTATTATGTAACGTGATTACGTTTCACCATGGTAACTTGAGATATTTAAATTATTTACATATCTCTTCGAAGAAATCAAGATGGTTCTCGAGAATTAATAAACTGCATCCTTTTTCCATGTCGCTCTGCATCGTCCCCTTCACTCTTTTCTGGGCGGATACTCGAAGGTATCACGCGCGGGCCAGTTGTGCCGTTTTCTTCGTGGCTTTTATCCGGTGAGAAAGGCGAAGAGTCAACTCGGCAGGCTGAGACTATCGCTCACTTCGGTCAGGCCGCGGTAGCTGGCAGTTCTGGCAGTTAGTAATTAAGTGCAGATACTTACGCACGTTTTCGTGGCGTCTATAAGTACATATATGTACACATATATATATATATGAATAATGTCTATGAGATTTTGTGGGCGTCGTCAATAAAGCATACATCACATTTATGTATTTATGACCGTATAGGTACATAGTAAAGATTTAAAAAAACTGGACGTTTACTATGTATATTATAGTCTATTTCAATATAAACGCGCTGTCACTCACAGAAACTATTTCTAATAATAACTAACAATAGATTCCAGACATTTTTATAAATTATTGATTGTTATATGCAAATAAAATTTATAAAATATTCATGCATTTAAACATTTTCTTTCGTAAAATTCCAGTTTTCGAGAATATAAGTAGATTTCTTGATTATCTTGAAAAGAAACACGTACACATACTTCGGGACAATATATAACACATATTCTCGGGGCATTTTGATCCAAGATAACAAGATTTTTTTAATCTCTTTTTTTTGTCGAAGCGTGCGCCAAATTCCTCCGCACTTTGCGAGAGTGCGAACCTGGCCACAGTGCGATCCATCATTTTGCCTTAACGCGGGAAGCGTCAAGCGAAAGAAACGTGTTGTAACGCCAACGGGCAGATTCAACGAGATCAGTGTACGCGTGCAAACTTTGTGAGCGTTTCACTTTACGCGAGAATTTACTGTGCAATTGTGCGAAAATTATGTTCGTTCATTACAAAACGCGTTTGCTGTTTAGGCGATAAATGTTTTATGCGCAAACTATCTCGAGAAAAATTTCAGAAAATTCTGAAATATTAATCTGACACATATCTCTGACAAAAAAGAAAAATCGGACTTTAATATTTAAAATTAGTCCTTAAATTGTTGTCTCTATATCTTTTGTAAAACAAGTAGAACAAAAGATAAAATATATACGAGACACTATATTTAAGAATTTATTCTGAAAAAAGTTAAGATTTTGTCACAATCAATATAAAAAAAACATTTATCGCAATAATTAGAAAAATAATAAATATAAAAAAAATTACGATATTGAAATGAGACAAAAAGCAGAAAGACAAATAATGCAAGTGCAATCCGATCGTTAAGCTGAAATTCATGTCTTTAGCATAATGTCTTTTCACAACATTGCGACTTACAAGTCATATCTCATTGCGGAAATTTTAGCGCGAAGGCAGGCGCGCAGGTAGACGCGCGCACCTGCCCCGACAGTTAGCACCGGCGGCCGTGCACACGCCGCCGTCGCTCTATACAACTGACTCTCTAATTGCGTTCCCGAGTACTCCCGCGGCACGACTTCCCGAAGACGTAGCGTGTTACTAACGCGTGTTTACCCGAGGCAGGCAGAAGGGATAGGAGAGGCCGCGTTACCGCGCCGACAATAAGTGTAGCGCGTGCTGCTCCCGGCCGCTTCCGCGTCGTGCGCGCGACGACCGTTTCGCTTTTCGATCTCGTCGCTTCGGCAAATATTTGACTTGTCAAACTTTGCGACTCGCTCCGACACTCCGCGCAAACCTGTGAGAACGCACGCGCGCATTACCGTTACTTCTCACGGTTTGCACTTTGATTTTCAAAGAAGACTACAAGGTTCTTGTTACGGCTACACATGGATTTTGTTTGAACATATTCGCATGTGATGTTTTTTAAGATAAGAGAAAACAGCCCAAAAGAACTTGTTTTTACGTAGACACATAAAAAAGAAATATTCGTGTAAATCTTTAAATTAATATTTCAATAAATAAAGTACAAAAAAGTAATTAACTATTGTGCGCATTTAAATTCAAGAAAAAAATAGCTTCAAAAAGATAAAAAAAATTTACTACTTTTAATATCTACTCTATTAGCTTCAATTTTATTTTAAATGTTTAACTTCTCTAATTTAAAGACTTTTGTACACCGGGATCAGATTATTACGTAATTATTTCTTCATTATGAGAATTTCTTTAACGATAAATGACCGCATTGCGTTTTCGTCAACCACATAATTCTGTTCGTGAGAGACATTGTTATTCCGAGTATATAACAAGTGACATGTTTTATAACTGTACGCTACTTATACTCCGTCTAACTGCTTGTCCGAGAAGATTCCCCTACCTAATGTCTGTGTACCTAATGCACCGACAACGCGAATACGTTCAGAAGAGATATCCACTTCGCCGCATCGTCTCCTTTGCGGTCCGCGAAGGAATGAGCCTGGTGTACTCATGGGATAATAAGACCGTGCAAGAGCTTCATCTTGGTCCGCGATTTCCATGTCGGCTTGTCGTTACGAAACGTCGTCTTTCGTGCGACAGTGCGATCTTACCAAGACTCAACTATTCGCTTAATGACTGTTACTTAATAATTACCGAAATTTAGTAATTACTTTTTGAAATAATTTTCAGTAATATATTTTGTGACATGCACATCTCTACAGTCAAACTTCACTAATGTAAAATCTTTGGAACCGGATTGGATTGTGAAATTTCCCACTTTTTGATAACAATTCAGCACTACACATCGTAACATATCATAAAATCATTTTATTTCTGCGTGTGGCGTACTATAGGAGAGTGTCGCGAAAGGAGAAGTTTATTTTGGTGAAAGTAATTCTTTCACTTTTGCAGTCATTTTACTTTAGCGAGAGAGTTACATTATGCAAAGTTGCTTAAATTCAAAAAAACTGTTAAGAAGAGCAAATCAATAATATGCTCGATTTAAATATCTTGTGTGGTAATATAAAATTCGGACTTTGACATCGCATCACGCTTTTACATCCCAGAAACCTGTACAAAAGGAAGACAAGAGGCATGGCAGGTGTAAAAACTGGTCGACGGAATTCCACGGTAGATCCGCGATTTATAATTAATTTAATTTTGCCGCCGATCGCAAGACCGCTGCGCCGTTTAACCTTTTTGCCGCGGTTTCGTTAAGAACGACGAAGGAGATCGGACGTATTGGCTCCCAGGCTTAGCAGACAAACCGACCGGGCGATTTGCTCGGCTTTCATGGCGCTCTTCTTTCCGCTCGGCGGGGAAAGAGAAGGCGGAGCGGATCTTTATAAAACGATCCGACGGCCACGCCCGCTCATCAAGAGATTTCTTCTTCGTCTTCCGAGCCTTTGTTTCCCCGACTCCGTTAGTTACTCAAATTAGCCGCAGAAACGAGCTCGTTCCGGATCTGAGGCGCTTTCTCGCGGCGATCGCGTGTCTCGCATCTCGGGCTCGACATCCTAATAACACTCGTAAAACGCGCCGCGCGAGTATTATATACGATACTTAGCACTGCAAGAATTTTAAACTCGGATTTTCTAAGAAAACACGAGTATCAAAAAGAAGAAAACGCTGATAATGCAAATAATTAATATACGCCTTAATATAAAATGAAAAGTGAAACATTTTATTATTACATTAATCTCTCTTCTTTCAAGATACATACGTGTAACAAATGTATAGTTGATAAATCGTTAATATATTTCGAAACAAGATGTAGCGCGCCGTAAAACTTACGTACATGCCACTCGACCGCAGCATTATTTTTCTTTTAAGTAAGTATTATTTATAGGCGAAAGAGTGTGCGGCGATCTTTGCGTGGTTGAGTGTGTCAATGAACGCATTGTGACAGACGACCATCTTAACTATATATAGTTAGCCGTTTCGCTTTTATTCCCGTGGTGGTTTAGCCACGGTCGTTAACCAGCTGATATGGCGTAATTCATTGCCAGGGTAACGCCCAGCTTCGCCGGACATTCGTCAAGAACGGACGTGGCGCGCGCAATCCGATAATACGTCCCTTAATGATCGATGAATGAATCGGTAATTATTCCCTCCCTCCTCGCTGCACACTTCGGATTTCTCGCGCGAGCCTTAGACGGATAAGTCCGCGTAATCACGACACCGGGGCCACAGTCGACACCTGTGGCAGTAAGTTTTACAATTATATCGCAACTCATTGTCCACTGTGATTATCGATCAGTTCGCTCTGACGCGTTTTCCGCTAGCGATTTCTATACTACTAATTAACAGCGCGCCAATGAAAAATGCAATTCTTGTGTAAGCGCCGGAGAGCCTGTCAATATGTATTTATGTGAGACGCGCGAAAGGTTTATACGTGCATACACGTATCGTTGTATATTCAACAAGCAATCGTTGCTTCCTTTGCGTAATATCGTAATGATTTTGAAGAATGTATAGTCATCGCCCAGTAACGAAATGTTGACGATACGCTTGCGTACATCTCACATTGCGACGATCTTTATGAAGGTGCCTAAACCGAGGATTGTTAGCGACTGAAAGGAAATTGATAAAATTATGTACGCTGAAACTAACTTCTCTATTTCTTCTCTCTCTTTCTTTTTCTCACTCAAGCAAAGAAACTTCCTTGTACCGGCTTTGGTGCATCCCACGTGAGATACGTGACAGTATGACAAGAGGCACGACACGGTGCTTATTAAACCTTCTCCCGATATCGCAAGAAAATAGTTGACCAGCTCGCGGAATTTTCCTCCTTGACCTTCCCTGACCGGCGAACGTTGTCGGAGGGCCGAGTGTTGCGTGCGGAAATACAAATGACAGTACTGCGTCAGACAAAGGTCATAAAATATCGTCAATCGATCGATCGAGGACGTCGCTCTCTTGTGCATTACGTGTATATATGTATATGCATGCATGGCAACTTCGATTGTAAACAAACGATTTCACCTGTCTGATTATGAACGTCGTCGGCAATGCCTGAATGTCTTTTTTTTCATTGCATTTGACGTGACGTTGCATTTTGTACGTATGCTGCGATCGATTTCGCGCGCGCGTTGGAATATAATTGAAAATTCAATTGAACGTGAATTCAACAATTGCACTCGAGATCTGTAGTTGACATTAAGTGGTAGGTACATTAAATTGTCAAAAAGTAACGTGTTTCTCTCTTCAGGTTTAAAATTGATTTTAAAATTTTACATAAAGCTTAAAGTATATATCCGACAAAATTTGGAATTATTTTAATTTCAATAGTTATCTTTTTTGAGAGTAAAGAGAACTTCTTTTTTATTAAATTCTTGTTGTTTAGAGGCTGGTAGCCTGAGCTACCTAGTCAGGACGTTGTCTAGAGCTTATAACTCTTCGTACATCTCGCGATACTTGCACTTCTGTAGCACAAATTTTATATTTTCTTTCCCAAAGAGAGAGAAAGAGAAACATGTTGTTTGCACTAAATAATTTCGTGTCTAAGATTTAAGATTCGACGTGCTTTTACACTTACCTATGGATTTATATGCAAGAACACTAATTTTCTTTCGATAACAATGTTTTGTTCGCATTGCAAACGGCAAGCTGCGTACATTGCCGTGTACGCTTATCGGACAGGTGTCGTATATTCTCCACAGTAGCAGAGTTCCTTATTACCGTGGGACTCGCCGGGCTCCGGTGAGCGGAAAGGACCTGTTTGCTTCGGTATTACTCGCCATAGATCCTCGTATGTCGTAGCACAGCTCGCAGCTTCTTTATTAGTATCTGACAGAGTGTGCGATTCACTCGCGTTTAAGTATATAAAACACTGACACCGCGCTCGCGTTGTTTTCTCAAACATTTTGACATATGTAACGGTCTTTTCAAGGTATTTCTATAAGTCTACATACGTCGTTATACACTTTCAACCTTTGTTGAAAGTTATAATATCCAAACAAAATATGAACAAATCGTAGAAAATTTTACTTGTCTGTAACATAAGATGTTAGTGTATTATATTATATTTAATATCTCTTAAAATTGTTAATTAAAGTTTTGCGCAAAGTTTTCTTTTTCAAGCGTACGCTTTTCTATGTTAAAATCAAAGTATGACCGATTTTCTCTCTCTCTCTCTCTCTCTCTCTCTCTCTCTCTCTCTCTCTCTTTCTCTCGCACTGTCCGCTCACTTCGTGATCTGATTTGGTAGACATTACCGAAGCATTTTCAATCAGGGTCTCAATAGAGCAAGGACACCATTAGCTTTTCGCACTCTCGGCCGAGCCGAGCGAGAGTTAGAGTCGCTGTGATTACTTCATCTTCGACTACTTGAATTTCAAATCAAATGTCTTAGCATATACGTGCGTATTTTTTCTCTCGTGACTAATTTCTTTCGATTTGTCTGTCGTTCATCAAACTACGCGCATTGCGTTATCTACAAGGAAAATAACGTGCCGCCCATCGATTATTAAACGTATAGAAAAATCACGAACGTTGCGTGTGCACATTAATCTTAATAAGCAGCGGAGAACTTAAGGGATGAGGATATCTAACGTATTCCTTTTCTCCCTTCTCCCTCGGTGCGTGTCAATAGCCACTCGTATTGATCATCACGTACATAGAAATACGCACGTGGCGTCGCATACGTAATACGTTATTCACGGGGGAAAGCACATTCGACGTAACGCACGTTGATTACCGCCGCGCTACAGTAAAAAAATCGACGGAGAGCCGTGACGTTGTGAAAAAATAATTTTCGCGACCACACGCGAGGCACGTCGGTCGGTTAAGACTCGGACTCCGCCGAGAGCTTCGGAGTGATTATAATTTCTCCCGTACATTAAAGCCCGTACTTACGCGTACCGTTAGTTAGTAATGCCTCACGCGCGCTGCTAGGATTTCCAGGATTTTTCCGCCGGAACACATCGGCGCTTAGATTACTGCAATCAGCCGTAACCTATCAGTGACTTGCGCTCAGAAGTGACGCGACCGCAGTATTAAATCGCGTGGACAATATCTTCCTTTCGTGCAAAATCGCCAAGGCGATAACCTTTTCAGGAGCCGACAAAAGATGTTATTTTTTACTAGCATGTATAATTTTTGTCTTCTATTAAGTTGTATTGTGGCAACATTAATGTTGCAAATTGATGTGTGGAAAAGTCAATTCTTTTTGAAATCTTTTCACGATTTACAAATTTTTCGATCGACACGCGAATTGCGCGTTGCTCGGCGTCGCAACGTCTGTTCACGACCGTTGCGTTGCCAGTAGATTATTGTTTTCAACGAGGCTGGGCATGAGGCGACACTCGCCTCAGAATAAATGCATAAGCAATCATTGGTCGGGCAAGCATAGGCGCGGTCGAAGTGCAGTATTGAACCGGTTTACGGCGGCTCGACTAATTTCCCTGTGACACGGCCCCGCACGAGAATCAATCTCCGATCAATCGACGGTTTCCAAATCGCAGTTTCCTTCTGCACGATTACGTGACAACATTCATTGCAGAAGCCATGACTTTGTTCGAGTTTGCATTTAAATTTTGCATTCTCTTTTTCTTTCCCTTTCTTCACATATAATAATATACTACTAATAATATTACTACTACTACTACTACTACTACTACTAATAATAATAATAATGATAATACGTATATATGCATGTCTGATTTTTATTTCAAAATTTGTATGATTTTTAAACATACGTTTCGCGAGTAAATTAAGTTTTGAATTTAGGTTTATGACCACAATCACGAAATGCCAAATAGCGAGTAACGGAATACAATAAATCAAAGGAAATAAATAGTCGTGAAGAGAGAAATGAAATAATTGACGAACGTGAATGCACGCACCGTACTCTTTTGGTCAAATCATTGACAGACGTGTTCAGCGACCTTTCGGGTCAATGCTAGAAGTGATGACTTGTGCTACTTTCACGAGACAATATAGAGACTATCGATTCCTTGGCGTTAAATTAGTCGACTCGTATGAATTTAGTAATATTGGCTCCAGACAGTTCAGCTAAGTCTGATTAAGCACGATTTTTAATTCCGAAAAAACAAAATTAAAAACGGTTTCGCACGTAATACAATGACGCGTATTTCAATATATATAAAAAAACCAATCTTTATTATTAATAAAAACGCTTTGAACAAATAGTGACACAAAATAATAAAACTAGAATAATAGAAAAACAATACTATTTTGTATTTGTAAACTAAACATTTATTAAGTAATTAAAGCATTTAATTAATAAAAATTCAAGTGACATATATAAGATTTAGGTATATGAATGTATGTGTTACTATTGAATGTATGTGTTACACTGCGCGATCTTTAAATGATATCATATACGATTGAAATTACAGCAATTGAATCTGACCGTTTAGAGATCTATTGGTATACATCAATCAGATACAATTACCGCTCAACCGTTATGCAACCGTTTGAATTTGCTCAACGCACTTTGCATTGAATATAATCATACATTTACTATCGCACTTTGTTTAGTTAAAGAAATAAACAATAAAATTTATTATTCTAAAACCTTCAAAAAGTGGAACATGTAAGATTGTTTTTCTTATAACGATGCAAATTTATGTTTAATTTAATTCTTGTTAAATTATTATTGCATCTCTTTCAAACTTTATAACGTTTGCAAATAGCGCGCGAAAAATTATACAGCTTACATATGACTCTTCGCGTGTAATTACTCGGAAACTAGAATCCGTCGGACGGATCACAATTGGACACTAGACACATATCACAAAGAAGTTAGAGAACGAAACCTGCTTGTGATCTATGTCAATGAATGTGGCATAACGCGCCTCAGGCTCGTCCCTGATTTAACTAAATTGCATATAAATCCACGAACTACCGGACTCCGTGCACTAGAAATAAGGTCGCCATTAGTTAGGCTTCTTCTCCCCTCCATCGAGATAAATAACAATTGGGTTGCCGGCGGATTTGCCCGGCTCCGTACACGTATTATCACGGGAATGTCTTGAAGTATGAGCCAGCTGCTTTTTTCTCTCTTTCTCTCTACATGCGGAAACTTGCTTGCGGAAACGCATGTTTGTTTCTCCGTCCTGCGGTACTTTGATCAACGAACGAAGGCCGCATGCCTTCTCGGTAAGAAAGGCTAGCTGCGGTAAAGTCATCACGATTGACAATGTAAAGCAAGAAACGTTTATTGCAACAGTAAATTTTTTTTATCTTATAAGAACCTGAGACAGGAAAGGAAAAAATCTTGGATCTTTATAAAAGAAAATATTGTTATCGCGGTTTATTTTAAAAGAGAACGTATTTGTGCAATAAAAACACACACACATTCACTTGTAGATTCAATTTTTATTATAACTTATAAAAGTCACTATGTTCCCACTGTTTGGGATATAAATCGCAGTTTGTTGTAGCTGTTTTTCTTTTTTTTTTTTTTTTGTTTTCAATAGTACGCGGAAAAAATCATAGGGTAACGGGTGGCAACACATATAATTCTGTTTGATCAAGATTCTTTGGTTATCTTATCGTTTAATTAAACGCGGAATTTGTTTTATCAACGTTACTTTAATAGAATATCCGGTACCTAAAGACGCATATATATCCATTTATGAATAAGATACGTCGTGAGATTCCATAATTTCGCGCATAAACTGTCCGTAACTATTGCGATTTAAAAGACACGCGAATGTAACGGTTAAATAAAATTCTAACAATTCTTATTACGAATTTCATTCAATCGTATTATATATTTGTGTAATTCAGAAAATCTACCTATCTTTAGCTAGAACGAAGTTACTTAACGGTAGTATAACCGCGCGCAGGCATTACTTTTAAAATTAACTTATAAAATCGCTAGTTTATCGCGTATTTGTTCGTAGTTTACATGCCGCTGCGAAACCTCACTATTTCGTACGACGTTCCATTCTCTATGAATCGCGCAATTGCTGCAGAGAACGATCGTATGCGCTAAGGTACGACGGCGACAGGCAGGCGTGTCCTTGAACATCCGCGAGTGTGCCAATTGCAGCCTCCGAGATGCACCGTAGATGTGGCCGAGAAAAAAGAAAGAGTGGAGTGGGGAAATTATGATTATGTCCGCGCCAATCCCGTTTCGATGCCGCCGCCGACTGCGCGTCTACACCTTCTCGGTAATCGTTATTTTTAATTAAGGTGGAAAAGACACCGTGGTGTCTTGTCGTGCTATAGCGCGCGTGAAAACCTGTCCTCGAAAGATATCTCGGGAATAGCTATCGTCGGATATATCTATAGATATATTTTGAATAAAGCGCGAAAGAGACGCCCAAGAACGTGTCGAGTGTGCATTAATTGCTAACGGTGTTAATGACATCTCCGGCACTCGATGTATCACCCTTACATGATCGGCTGTCGCGACAAGAATTTGGCTTGGCAAGATGATATTTCGCTTGCGGAGTGTACGACTGTTTTGCATTTAATTGTAAACGCCGTGAAAAAGAGACGCATTCCGCGATGCACATCGTGTTCTCACAATAACATATTTTTTTCTTAAAGTAGCATAAACATTTCATCTCGAGATTGTTATACATATATTCTGCTTTTAATCGACAGATAAAATAGAAAAAATTACATAGTAAAGCAAAGCGCAAAAAACTTTCGATATAAGTTTGTAAAAAATTTCTAAACTACTTTAAAATGCAATTCAAATTTTTATTTTTATTCTTTTTTTTTTTATCTACGTAATGTAGCTGTGTCATACATATGTTGTGTCTTGTTATTTCCGACGTTGTGATTGCCATTAGCTAATTGTTGTGAAATGTTTAATGACTCCAGTGAACTCGTGAGTATTTTTCCGAGTATATCGTAGAACGGTACATGTTTCTTAAAAAATTCCAAGTGGGAGCGGGAGAAAGAGATGATGACGAAGTAATAAAGCAACTCGAGAAAGAGAGGGAGATGCCGCTCCTCCTGCCGATTAGACTTTGTATTCTTGTGAAAACGATGTCTAGCTTTATATCCACCTGCCGCCGTCGTTCCTTTAATCCGACTATTGTTAAATAATATCACGCAGCTGGATTCTAAGAAGCCGATTAAAGAAGTTGCAATGCGAAAGGAGAAGCTGTCGAATGACTTTAACATTTTGATTTCGTTCATTCTATTCTACTTTCATCTGTGCGTTTTTTTACTTCTCTTTGTTATGAAATGTAAGAAAACATATGGTCACAAACTATAAGTTGTTGCATCGTGCATTATTATACTATATGCAATAGAAACAGAGTTGAGGAAGAATTAGAAGATGTGCGCTGTATTTTACTTTTTAAAATTCTAAATTTTATTTCTGCTTGTCCACACACATCACACGGCGTTCTTAGTTGGCGTCGCGCGCAGGCGATCGGTCGATTTACAGGTTCTCTCTTTACGGATATAATTATCATCTTATTAAAGACCGCAAGAAACCGCGTCGCGCGTATCCTACCGAGCGATAATTACCGCGATGTCCCCCGCGCAGCCGTCACGTAAGAGTTTTTACGGTGATCATTAGGTTCGAAATATATCGTACGAGCGACGCGTAATTAACATTATTAGGTATGCGATAATAAATTTTCTTATAAACTCTGAGAGACTAAATTAATTTTTTCTAAAGATAAAAAGTGTATATGATATAAAAATTCTCTAGATAAGTGATATATGTGTATATATTTTACATAAAATATTATTTTTCTAAGAAGATGAGATATAGACAATAAATGATTTACGTGATTCCACTGCGCGATTATAACGTGCGATAAATACATAGTCATTACGACAGGTGATATATAAAGGCATATGGTTGAATGAATCGAAACAACATAATCGCTCACATGCGTGAACTGTGTGCATGCTTCCTAGATGTGTTTTAATAATTACGTGTAGCGCGTATGTACAGTATTAGATTAGTAGGAAGATGAAAAATACAGAGTTAAGTAGACGAGCGCGTTTCGCGTCATTGAGGATCATCGTCGTGATTTACAATGAGAAAATCCCGACTTAAACGAGAGCGCGTTTTTAAGATGCGCGAGAGACAATGGCTGTCTAGCGCTCGTGGGCGTACGCGGGTAAGTCGCGACCTCGATCGCGCAGCTCTAGTTTTTTGCCGGTCTACCGCGTTCCCATACCGATGTCCAATGTTATAAAAATACCGTTATATACCACATCCTATAAATTACTTAAGGTTCCCACACACATATACACACAAACAGCTTACCCCTCCATTCTCGCCTCCTTTGCTTTGAGATAGTTAGCAAAATTATCGAATCTCTTGCGCGCAGAGTTTCGAATTAATTTAACAGCGATATCTGCAGTGCTTATATGTCATTAATTATTGAGACAGTTTATAGAAAAAACAGATTCTCGAAAAATTATATGTACATATATATTCAATATACGAATGTATTAAAACATTAGCATAAGAAATTCTTAGATGTTTGGAAACTATATTACGAAAAATATATTTTCTTAGTAACGTGTGTATTAAATTTTTAAAATACGTTTTTAATTACAATTACGATAAAGTAACGGAGAAATATTGTCTTGATCAAAGAAATATGCCGTTTATTACTTTTAATTTTACTTTCTTTTATATTTGTGCGAAAAGGGTAATAAAACCCGCGATAAAACAAGAATTGACGAAAAGTTCGTCGCGAATAAACTTCTTAATTATTTTGATTTGAGATAATTTGAATTTATGTTTTTACTTTGCTTAAATATTTTTTACCTGTTATGCGTGTACACCAAACGTACACCGTGTAACATTCGGCAAATACATATGTCGAAAGTTTTGCATTCTGTAATAAAAACGTAAGTAGAGGTATCGACCGTGTATATCGACTTTCTTTAAAGCCAAACTCTTCTGTCCGTAACATCGTGTACTTACGTGCCGATAAGTATCGCGAATGAAACGAGTGTCTCATACAAGAGAGCTTTTAAGGCGCATATGTCGCCTTAAGGCGCAGGAGTAATTTAAGGCTCCTTCGCTAAAGGAGGACCGCTACCGAGAAGCACGCAGTGTCCACGATCGATTCGCTCGTGTGATACGCGTCTTATGCAAATACACGAAGATTCGGTTTACATCTTAAGGTTTATGTTCAAAGAAAAAAAATAAAAAAAACCATATATGCAACCTGTATATCAAATCGAGTCACGATTTGCGGTTTGAAGAAAGAGATAAATGGAGATTATTCGAGATTTAATTGCGAGTAAAACTGAAGATGATATGTACTATAAGTATCGATGTACACGAGACGACTAAAAGAAAGCGTTCTTAAACTTGAGATTTAAAATACATTCATACTTTCTGGTTAATTATGATTCAATTTTTCTCGTAATACGATACATAACGTTCAGAATATATAGACACTGTAATATTAAAATCTTGTGAAAGAACAGTTCTAAAATATTAAATCTGATGTTACACAGCGGCACATTGTTACTGTATAATGTCAACAGTCCTCGCGCACTCTCTACAGTATTGTTTGCTACAACAAACATTCTCCCGTAGGTTATACCTAATTTAACAAGACGAGAACATTTTAACTTTTTATGATGGTGGTTTTTGTGAGCGCACAGGCTGCAATTGAGAGACGATGTAAAAGGTATTAAAAATGCGGTGGTCCGCGATGCACGCGTCGTTTTAACTGGTCTCAGCTTGTTGATCCGCGGAACGCCGCAAGACGAAATTGCCGCAGTGGCCGTTGTGAGAGGAAGAAAAAAAGAGTGAAGAGGTCGGAAAGAAAAAGATACGAGCTCGCGCATCAGCTCGGGCGACGAGTAATCTGATCGGCCGCAACATTTGTATGGAATGTCGAGCAAGTGAACGTCGCCACGGCGCGTTCCACTACTCGGTTAGGTGCACGTTGAGCAGCGATCCGCTTCATTAACGCCGCAACGATATGAAGATAAAGCAAAATAAAAGTAAGGGTGGAGTCAGTTTAATATCGTCGACAAGAAACTTCTGTGATTTCTAAACTTTCAAAGATAAGAAATAGGAGAGTATTCATAAGATTGCGAAATGAAAGTGAAATTGTGTAATTTGTAAGAATTTTGTAGAATAACATTGAAGTTTATTTATTGCTAAACAAAGTTCCACACGTCAATATTGTAAATATCATCAGTATTGCTACTGACATCCTCTTGGGATTTTTCTCATTTCATCGCTTGTCAGTTTTTCTGATATTTTCTATAGTGACTAGTTGATTATTGATGAGTATTGTGCTTGAAAGACGACGGCAGTGAGTTGTAAATGTGCGAAAGATTATTTAACTTTACATCAAGGATATGAAGAACAAGCAACCTACGACTTCGATCGAGTAGAGAATTCGAACTCTAATTATGTCTTCATGTCCCGGATATTCCAGAAAAGAAGCGCACCTTAAACAATCTCATGTCTCTTTTATCTGCAGATATCATCTAATTGTAAGATATTTAAAAAAAAAGTTTTTTTATATTAAAATATTTTTTAGTTTTTTACACATACGATACTTCGAATAAATTTAATTTACGGACAGTGAGAAACTGTAAGAAACGTTGCGTGACATTTCAAGCAAATTTCAAGGTCCGACGCGTAACACCTTAAATGGTCTATAAGAGATGCCGGGCTATATGTCTTTCCCTACGCGACATCGGAATTCTTCAGTTTTATCGAATTATCCAGATACATTACATCTAATGAGAGCAATCGCGTCTTTGCCGCTGTGTACGCCGCCGCCGCGTATTTACGTATAGGTATGAAGATATATACACTCGTATACATATAACATATATGTATGTATAATAGCGTACGTGTCGAGCTTACATCGTGCTGCTAGCACCTCGATGTCATCGTCACAAATTGCCCAGCACACTTTTTCTCGCCTCTGCTTCGAAAGATCGCGCTTCAACAGCTCCTAAACATGCCGCGCGAATAAGAAAGCGAAACCGCGATTACAGAAGCAACCGCGTGATCTTGTATCACAGGGGAATTCTTTCGATAAAATCTCCTTATATCCTTCCGCTACGTGTTTGGACCGTTTCTTTATCTCTTTCGTATTCATATTTTTCAGTAGCACGGACGTGCTAACGTCCATAAAAGTGACTCAATCTTTTTTTTTTTTTTAATTAAATTTTTCTTTATCACATCGAAACGAATTTTTAGAAACAAGTAATAGTTTTACTTGTTTTAATTACTAAGTAATAATTTTCTCTGCTATTTTGCGCAGTGCCTTTATATTCGTATCGTTAATTTTGGATTCTTGAATGCATTTAGCGCGGCAACATCAGTTTTTTTTGCCACGATTGATTTATGACGATAATGGGATCATTTATTTCCTTGCATGGCATGGCTTTCGATGACTGCCATATCTCTTTAGCATATTTTAGTATACTTTATTTTTTTATAGTTGTGTGCAGAAGAAACGAGAAAACACAAATTACAACACAGAATGTCGCTATTATTATTGTAAAATTTTTTTCTGTGCAATTTGTTTCTTACATTTTATATTATATTTTTACTCGTCTGCGACTTGTCACTTATTGATAAAAAATCTTATTGACATATAAACTTTTCATATGATTCTTACGTAAAATAAACTCAATAAGCGTATTATATAGAATTAGAAGAAATGAATTAAACTAGGACGAGAGTATGACAGATATTTATTTATTTTCATCGCCTTTATAGTCAAATGACTTTTTGCTTTGCGTTTATTGCGCGTATACAATTATACAAATTTTTAAAGTGGTGTAAGATTGACGTTAATTGATTGCACATCTTATATAAGATATACAACGTTCAGCGTAAATGCAAACATCCGTGAGAGCCTAAAATACCGAAAGCTCGCTGTACACTAGAAAACAATATTGCGAATCTTTATTTGTGTTTTCACGTCTCTATTTGGACAATCGCATACAATGCGCTTACGTGCGCAAACCATTTTTCAGTCACGCATCAGAATCGACGTTAATTTATCGCGTGTCTTATGTAAGATGCACTCGGTTGCATACAGCGAACGCGACGCGGAATCGTAATTTGCGTATTAGGAGAAAAGGGAAAAGTACAAGAGCGTGGCCTGCTTTATTATTCTTTATGTCGTAGTCGGATTTGCCTCTCTCTCCCCCTTTCTCTGTCTATAATGTTACGCGCTTTGATACGCGTGTATCAAAGTGTGCGCAGCACCTGAGGCAGATACCCTTCGCGTCGCATTACGCAATCCATCGCAATTAACATCAGCATTAGTGGCCGCCTTAGATCTTAATCGGAGCCGTTTTCGCCTCCCATCGCAGTAATTACTGTGGTTGATGTTTAATATTTCATATTATAATGATAGTCGACGACGAGAATACCTATCTAGAATTCGCACAGTTCAACCTCAGGTTATCATTTCCCTACTTGATGTAGATTTTTTTGTCGGCTTTGTATTACGTGCGTTACGCTCGTCATTAGATTGATGACCGCTCTTTGTCATTCGAGAAAAAGTTTTACAACGCTATTCAGACTTTTCTACAGTCTAAATAATTTCAAGAGAATTTGCTTTTTGCAAAGAGGAGTTGTTAAACACACGCAAACTTGTGCAATCTGATTTGGGGGGAAGAGTGATTCTTATCGATTTTTAAAGAATTAGTTTTCTACAAAAAGTTTGAGCAGGGAAAAGCCTATAATTAAATTTAATTGTTTGCACATATGCAATTTGTTTTTACTTGACATTTTTATTTGTAGCTTTTTCTTTTTATATCAATACAAAGAAAGGAATCTAGTATAGAAGCTTCTCTCGACGATGAGAATTCGAACGTCACGGATCATTTCGAAAACAGGCGACTTTCGAAACGATCCGTGACGTTTGGATTTTTCTCAGCGGGCCTATTTCCCTCCCTCCCTTGACTCGACCACGCATGACGACACTCACCATCACGACCGGGCATCATTACCGGGCTTTAGGCTCTCTCTTCTTACGACATTTATTACCGAGCTCGGATATATTATACGCACGGCACAGCGGCGGGTCCGTCGAGTCGCGATAGCGACTACGAGGCCGTAACTCCGGCCATAGTTTCCGCGGTGGCACGTCGTCGTGCTCAACGAGCCTTTACAAGACTTCTTCGGAAGACGCGAACCCTCTCGACGGCACGGCGGTCATTGTCAGCAACGCACGTCGTCGCTGAAGCTTTACTTATCATTGCTGGACAATCGGTTTTGCCACCACCACATGCTTCCGTCGGGATTTATGTTAACGTGTTAATAATGATAGGCTTTTTATGTCAGAGTGCATTTGCTCGCGTGCGCTTTGTTGCCGTTCGTTTGCTAGCTTGTCGCGTCCGAACCGGCTATAATTCCGGCCATTTTAGTGGCGCCGATCTTCGGGCCCGAAACGGCGTTTATCGTCAATAAATGACACGCAACGGGCGTACTGTTTCACGCACGTCGTGCATTGTAGCGATAAACGAAACATCTTGGCGTGGCTGATAAGATGCGCTTCACTCTCGCGAAGTGCCGTTAACATTTGTTATTTATTTCGCCATCCTGAGTGTGTTATCTCGTTGATGGAACGATTTATTTACCGATACCGCGTCTGCTGCAGATGCGTCTTCCGTCGAGTGTTGAATCGATCTTGTATAATGTGTTGTAAAATATATGATAACAAATACACTCCTGAAATTTTATATTCTCAATCTTAATTTGAGTATATAAACACCTATATATTAGAAGTGCGCGCGAAATAGAGCATACGCATGAGTGCGTGCATCGCTGGAAAATCGATCATGACGATGTCGAGGAAACTTGGCAAACGACACAGATGCGCATTCGCAAACTAGTCTCGAGTCGAAGATGCACGGTGTTACCGTTAACGAGTATCGACGTGGTCGATACTCGTCGGTGAAGTTGTCATGTCCTCGATGTCCTGCGTGCTCCTTTTCTCCCATAGTCCGTCCACTTCTCGCTTTCGATATCTGCCTACGTTCGCGTTCGAGCATGTTCTTCCTATCGTGCCGCTTCTTCTTCGTGATATCGCTTTCCTTCGTTCGTTTCTCTTTGCGAAGGAAGAAAGAATGATCTTTCGCACGCGCGAATAGGCATTGAATCGCCACCTGAAATCCAACCCCGCCTGCAGACGCGCGGAGTACATTTATATCCGGGCGGAATGCGCAAGTGCATCGACGTCGTGCTCGTCGCGTAACAACGGCGCTGTGCATTGCGTCCCCGGAGCGGGAAGATCTGCATTCCTCTCATCCTCGCCTATCGGAAATCCCACGGTGCACGGGATGTGGCGAAATAAGGATCGCGCAGATTTAACGAGGTCTTCGCGCATGTTGAAAGTTGTCGATGCTAATAATAAGTTGATGCCAGTAAAAGAAACTACATTACAGTTATTTTGAAATACAAATTTAATTTATAGATATATTATACAGTTTTTTTTTAGAGAGAGAGAGAGAGACAGTTTGCATAATGTATAAAATATTAAATTTTTAGTTAGTTGTTCTATTTTTACTCACATAGTTTTCTGAATTTAAAAAATGATGATTCACTAAAACATTTTGAAAATCTGTAGATGTAATCAAGCAGGAATATATTAAACTGATGAGTAAATAATGAGTAAAACGTATAATAACATGCAAATGAAATGCAGGTAAAAGAGTATTTCTTTTAAAATCAACAAGATGTAACAAACTCCCTAGTCAGGACATAGCTATGCAAAAGATTTTGAAAAGACTTTTTTGTCGTATGTCAGACCAATTTAAAGTCAAATTGCGCCAACAAACTTGTGCCAGATATATCAGTTTGAATAAAATGCAAAGAGCTTGAAACATGTTTCATCTCTTTATGTAGTCATCGTGTTTTTAAATAAATAGTAAAAAAGATATGCTTTTTTTAAAGAATGTAAAAATAACAAATATAACAAAACAGTTCATTTGCAATCAGTCGTTGCAATTAGTTACGACGAGAAAATTTGCTTTACTTGTTTATTTGATCTCCTGATTGGAGATTGCTGTACCGATGAGAGCCGTATTTACCAAAACATTCTGAACCCTAACGCGAGCGATTAGTCGTGACGCGGCTCGCGAGGGACACTCGAGATAAGTCAAGTTGCAACAAGTTTCCGCGACAAGCTCCAGCCGGTACTAGAAGCGGCGGGATGTTGCGCGGCAACGAGCGTGAACAAGCAGGCAGTCGGCGCAAAAGGGTTGCGTTGTCTGCAATCGCGGACAGGTAACAACGGTGGCTGGCCATTGTGACGCTGCCGGACTTTAGAGAGTCGAGTTTAACGACGCAGACGCGTAACACATGCCGCGTACACGTACCACATTAGTTCGCATTAATCCTCCACTTGGATTAGTACTGCCCGTATTATATTCATAATGTCGCTATATGAATCATCATGACGATCGCGCTTTTTGTTGCTCTATTGTTCCGAGAAATCGACCGACGAAGCTTTATTCATTGAGTAATAAAAAAGATAATTAAATAACGTGTGACAAGTGAAATGAAATAGAAACAACTAAGTTGCAATTAATTAAACAATTTTTGATAATTAATTATCTTATATAAGTGATTTTTTAATAACTAAACGTATTTAGTTGCGTATTTTATGTAATGTTATCGAATCAGTATTGGCTTTTATGTAGTCACACGTCAAAACACACGCTTGAACTACTCTTATGAGCTGATAATATCTCGTGAAAGCACAGGAACGCTCATCCGGTCTCGTCACGCAGTCTCTCTTTCTGACGTTCTTCGACAAATCGATTTAGAATCACCGGTCGCGGCACGACACGTTGATGTTACCACCAGCGCGCTTCGACGCGCTACGTGTGCGGTTATAATTGCGGCGAGTAACGCTGCAAATGCATACGTAATGTGCTACCGAGCTGTCGCAGAGTATCATTACCGCCGCGAATCAGATGATTTATGCCACGCCGCAGGTACTTCGCGACGGCGGCGGCGCGCTGTGAGCGCTTTGCATCATCCTCGCTAGCTCGCTTGCTTGCGCGTGACTTAATTGTTTCATCTAGGTGTTCGCATGGCGTGACGATAAGTTGTTTAGAAATGGAACAAAAGAGACTTTTGATCAGAGTCTAACTAACTTTTGTGTGTTACTGTGTTTCCGATCTTATAGTGTTTCTCAAATATGTGATAAACATTAGCAGCTGTTCAGTAACTTGTTAATTAATTTTAAATATAATGACACATACACATATTTGACATTCAGACATTGCTAGAGAGTTATTTTCAATAAATTGTTTGAATATTGGCGAATAAAAATACATCATATTAGAATACATATATAATGTATACCTTTTTTGAGAAAAGTATATGTAAATCGAACTGGAATAGCACGTGACGATAAGATCGGTGCAAGTCGGATGATATATGTCGGGTCGCAGGAACGTGCGTCGAATTACCATTACAATAGTTTACAATGCTTTATCGGCAAAGATCTCGGATGGAATACATACGGTTGGAATGTATCATTGGTGTTTGTGTGTGAATATCGGATGTTGTGTCTTTTAAAAAGACGAGGTAGTGAACAATTGTGACATTTGTGCGAGCAAGTACTTAAATATTTGAAACTTATTGTTGTTATATGCTTTTATGTAATAAGCTATCTTTTATCACAGAAAATTATTATTAAATTCGAAATTCGTGAAAACAGCTTTGAATTCGCTGAAGAATCTGTCAACAAGTACTATCAATATCGTAATTCCCATGTGTTGTGGCTAGTATTCAATTGCTTTCAACGCGTACATCAAGATGAAACCGAGTCTGGTGCTCTCTCAGTAGCTCACTTGATGCCTTCCGCTGGTCCTTATAACCGCAGTGACCGTAGTCACTTCTACACGCGCGAAGGGCGTTGCGAGTTGTAGAGCGTTGTCGTGACGACACCTAGCACAGCCATCTATCTATGCATTATGCATCTAATGTTAGTTACATGAGGTATACAGAGGCGCTAGACCCATCTTCTCAGGGTCTCGGGAGTTTATAAGGTCGGACACTGACGTGTCTACCTGTCGTCAAAGCTTAGGTCCTTTTATCTTCTTCTCACCTGCGAGATGGTTTTAATTCTGAGTGACTGCCGACATAATACGACATTTCGACATGATGTTTCCGTTTCATTTCGCTCTGTGTAATTTCATATTTCAGTTTTCAGAACAGACGTTTTAACGTCGTTGATGTAACGATGTTCTATAATAATTAAGTAGTCAACTTTCGAGATAAGTATAGATAGAAAGAACGAGTCACATGTCGACATAATTATTAAAATTGCGTGCGTAACATTTTGAAGGGGAGAATCTTGAACAGCAAAAAAACAATGATGCGAAATCTAGTTTAAGACATCTGTCTGCGAAATCAGAGCGTGGGTATGTTTTTCGTTTGGCGGCGAGTCTTTGAAGTCGATCCACGCGTTTCGCAATCCCAGGTGATTCTACGTCCGACCACGTATTGACGAGCTTTAATTGGTTTTCATTAGCGATAATTAAACGAGTTGACGTTAAAGCAATCGTTGCGAGCACACTCGAGATTGATAGAGAACTATGTTTTCTGTTTCTAATTTACGTAAGTAGACAACACGCTTTGTCATATCAAAAAGAAAAAAAACTCATCCGGATGTTATTAAAAATTTGCGTGTGTTATGATAGTAAAATTGATTTCACTTTTTATGTCTCATAGATTGAATTTTATAGCAACTTTGACCTATTTGTGTTTTATCTCATGTTACGCTTAATTTGATACGGTTCTTTATGTGAATAGATTAATACTATATAAATTTCTTCAACAGATTTTTCTGATAAGCGAGTTAGTTGACATAAAATTGACAAATTCTTCGTGTTCCTTCTCGACAGGCAACAAAACTATGTCAGTATCGCAAGATATTTTGCAAGCATTGCCCAACTCGATACTTATGCTCACTTTGCAATAAGAGTGAGAGAGTTCTGAAATCATCCGGGTGTGTCTTCGTGGCAGCGCAACTGGCTAAGCGCTCAGTGCATTGCTCGGTTCAGTTTTTGTCGAACTCGCTGGTCTACTGCGTAGAATTCCACCTATCACAGCGCAGGCGAAAAGACAGATAATTCTCGCCGAGTGCTGAATGCTTGCTTTAACGGAATTGCGTTATTCGCAACGAGCCGCTGACAGTAATTACCCAACAACAAAATGCATTTGTCAGTCTTCTCTTTCTATAATGTGACAGTTTAGTTTCCTTAATCTGATCTAAAAATATATATATATATATAAATCTCGAAATTTTATTGTATGTGAACATGTACCTTTAATACGTAAAATAAGCGGTAACCAAAAATAAAAGTCTCTTTAATGATTCTCGTCGTCACTTTTAATCACCAGAAACGGATTCTGCGAGATTAATTACCGGTATCTTTTATTCAAGCATGCAAGTGATTAGATTCGACCCAAAAGCCCATATGCGTGGCAAAACATGTTTCGGTATTGCAGCAGTCGCGGCATCGTGTACCTTCGGAGATCCACGGAAAAGAAAGTGGAAAGCTATTTGCATATATTAATCTGTATAATTAACTACCGCTAACTAATCGCGTGCGTTTAATTAGCGTTCTGCGCGCGCGAGCTTATACGATAAAGTACAATAGCAATGTCTGACGGGAATATATCCTTCATCACTCTTTCGAAATTTCTCTAGATTTTGTAGTACAAGAAGAATTAAAACAGGAATAAATATTGGTTAAAGCAAACTAAGCTAATCCTAAGGAAATCCAACTGAGGATGTTTTCTTTTATTTCGTTAAAAGCTCAATTATAAAGCTCAATTATTAAAAGTTTCAATTATAAATTCATTTAATGTTTATACAAAAATGACTTCTCGTGAGAGCCAATTGCTCGAGATAAAAACTTTTGAGAGAGTAGCTTTAACGTAGCGCGAATGTTATTGATCGCTATGTGGGACTTTCCACGCCGCATCGTTAGAATTGAAAGCGCATTACCTCTTTTGTTGTATCACACTTACTTTACTTTCACCACTATTATGTTCCGAATATGAGCTAAACTGCTTGGCCGGCTCGCGCAAAAGCGACGCCGTTCCCGTCGTTGCATAAAGGTGCCGTTGATGTTGTAGCACGGACGTGGATCCTGACGTCTATACTTTCCGGACGGCGGGACAACGGCAGCGCGCGAGCCAGAAATATCGTTACGAGCCGGTTACGCAAATCGCGCGAGAGTTCGCTGCGAGAGAGAGAGAACAAGGCAAGTAGAAAATATATTTATGGTATACGATATGAAACGCGGCATGTGTTCCGGCAAAGCGAGAAAGAATGGATTAATAACGATCGAATAGAGACGGCGTTAATAAAGCCTGTCGGTTTCGGAGATATTATTGATGATATTTTTACAATACATCTCCTTTCTCTTTCTTTTTCTCTGCTATTATTATCGTCGAAGTACCAAGACTACCAAGGCGCTACTGCATTGTGTGAAGGAATTACGATATATAAAAATAATAAGTGATCGGTTAAACGCGCAATCACAGTTTTAATTAAATAACAATATGTAAACAACATTATATATATGTTGAAAATTTATTTTTCAGCGATTTGAATAATAAACGAGTTGCCAGCAAACGTTTTATTATCTCTATTGAAGCTTTATACGTAGCTCGCTCAATAAGCGTCGCTCGACGACTACGCGCATCCCTCTGTCATAAATTAAGTTCTTTAAATGATTTTGTTGCCTATGAATTTTTGATCATCATCCACATTTGCATACACAATTTAAGGGAACTTATAATAATGATGTATTCTTCAATAATCTAGTAATCTACTAGATTATTGAATCATCGTTCTTATAGGTTCATATAGAGGCTCATATAAGCTAAAAGAGCACTAAAAAAGACGCTTAATTTCGACTCAGGAATGCAAGCGTACATGTAAGTTTTGGATTTCTCGTTCATATCTTGAGATCAACCAGACAACAATTTTACCGCGTAAAACATAACGAATGTTCGTGCACGCTCGTATTTGTATATTTTCCGCGCTACGTAAATACACATATGTCCGCGCAAAGGTGCAGGAAAATTTTTTGTAAAGGTCGCGTCCACGCCTCCTCGATTTCTCGTTCGTTCCTCCGCGGCGCAATCGGCGCCGACCTCTGTGCGGGGATCGTAACTAACCAACCTGTCGGTGCGCTGTCGTTGTTTATGAAACTATCTACGCGGCAAAGTTGCGCCCCCACCGACAAGCACCGACCGGTGCATCGGCGCAGCGATGCACCGGATGGCAGCTTCGTGAATATTTATCGCGTGCGCTTCTCGCGCGACAGGTCGCTATCGGTCCCGCGTTGAAAGCCGCCGGCGCATCGGCGAAAGTATATTTTTCGACCGGAATTTATACAGAGTGTCTGAAACTTTTTGACGCAACTAAAGTGTGAAGGTAGATTGTGGCGCTTTATCTTTTAATCTCTCTCCTTCTCTTGCGTGTACTAAACATTTTTGCACACACAATAATTTCAAAATAATCTGAAAATACCGCTTTGTTTATATGCGTAGCTGATTTTTTCTCACACATTTTCCTTCACATTTGTTTGTTGCACAGCGTGTTGTGAGAACTTTCTTATCGCGACTAAAAATACTCGTCACGTTTGTCGCTCGTTAACTTGCCAGTACCGACGTACGATTAAATCGCGTCACAAACTACATTCTTTGTCGCGCGTTATTGTGCATCACGGTCCCGCATTAAACGGATACTTACGTATTTAAAAGCGCACGAAACACGGCACGGCTATCATGCGTAATTACATGAAAAGACATTAGCGAGCGTGAACGGCCGCAAATTCCAGCGATTCCGGTATCTGGTTTCTCGCGGTATTGATCATTTTTCGAGGTGTGGCTGACGATTGGATATTAAAATCTCCGTTAGTAGCGCGAATATGTAAGCTATATAACGACGGCAACCGAAAAGATATAATAGATCTTATATAACGTATCAACAACAAGATTTGTGATTTTATGCAGATCGACGTTGTCAATCAAATCTAAACAGTGCCACGATTAATTTCTATAATAAGCTTACTCGTCATAACCACAGATCGCTCTCGTATTACAGCGGACTATGTAGTTTCAACTTCTAATCCTTTATTTAAAGAAAAGTTCGAATTTATTAATAATAAAGACGCATCTTTCACTCTTTAATAAATAGAATTGGCTAGGTTTTATTTTTGTAAAAATTTAATCTTATTGCGGACTTTGCTTGAGAAGGGTATAATCTTGTGGAAAGAAGCGCCAGCAATAGTATGATGAAAACATTATTAATTTATTTGCGCAAAATAAAGATCACAATTCTATCATAACTATAATTTTCCCTTCGATCGCGTATAGAGTTGAAATTTTGTTTGTTCGGGTCACTGATAATGTTAATACAACGCATTATCTGTGATGAGAGAAATGCTGTCCGCGTAATTGAACGCGAAGATAATGACGTGGAAAATTTGAGATAAATGACTACGAGCTACAGCCTCTTGTCTATATTATAGATCCGCGCGTCGTAGAAGATGAAGAGTAGTGATCACGCGATGTGTGAGGCGTGGAAATTTACATGACGCGGAAATTTGCATGAGGCGTAAACATTGTCGAGTCATTTTTGCAATTTTGTACGCAATCGCGAAGTCAATCAGCGGATGTACACAAGGAAAATTCAAGAAACTATAGTATTTGTTGGGCAGGCACATAAAAAATTACAATAACTGTTTTATCTTCTATAAAACATAACTTAAATTTTTTACAAATAATCTAATTATAAAATATGTAAAATATAGATTGTAATATCATGTCTTGTATCGAGGAAATAATCAAAACTGTGAGAAAATATGTACAGTCGAGATGATTTCCATCACACTGCACGATTTTTTTAGCGTGCGGCGTATCATTGCGCAAAAGTCATAAGGAATACAAGACGCTGACTTGCACCTTGATTTCATCGGTCGTCGTATTTCAGTCGGCTTTAAAACAGTCATAAAACAGCGATGCATGCCCTTTCGCAATTAACATACTCGTTTGTCATCTTTCGGGCATCGCGCGATCTCGCAGCGAATGCGCGTCATCAGTCTCCTCGATTGTATCAATTTGTCATGCGTCGGCGAGAATAATTAGAGTCCGTTCCCTTTGATACTCCCCATCGTGCATGATCTAATGATCCGTATTAATGGCACGCGCACGCGTACGACATTTTTCAAGCTGTAAATTCGTCGGCCGAGAACGCACGCTTCTTCTTTCGAATATCCTCTTTTAAATCATATCTATATTATTTATAATGTCAGATGTGTTTATTTATGTGAAAGGATTTTAAACAATTTATTATCGCGTATAGAGTTTGCATATACGAGATTTATATTTCATATAGATATATAGAACGGAGATCCTTATCTTCGATCCTGCAATCGTCATCCACTTTTCAAGAAGATTTACCGTCGCTGCGAAAGACAATTCACTCGAGCGTTAGTTTCGTTACGTTGCATCTCGAACATGTCCCGCTTTGGCATGCGCGGTTTCAGCGAGTAATTAAATTGATTGAACGCTCGCGGCTCTTCTCTCTTTCTCTCTCTTTCATTTGTTGCGGAATTGCGAAGAACTTTCTGCGTACCGAGTATGCGAATACGGGACCACAAAAGGCGGTGTAGCGTCGCCATTGCGATACTGATGAGTCTACTTCGTTATCCGACGACCCGTAAATCTCCGGGACCGCGTCCGACCGCGCGGTTTTCCGCCTCTCTTCAGACTCTTCGCCGCTCTATTTCTCTGATCTCGTCGCTCAGTTCTTCTCTCTCCGTATCCTCTTCCAGTCGTCGTTATTGTCGTCGTCGTCGTCGGTGGACGTGCAGTCAGGTTAGTTCACAATAGAGAATATCGTTTTATTGCTCGCACGATCCTGGAATTGCGCTCCTCTCTCACCACGTGCTCGTAAAATCAGGGAGGGACGATTGCGCCCGCTCGTAACAGAGAGAACTGATTACGGACCGAGTTTAACGTATTGGAGGCGCAAGTGCGGGGAGTCGGCGAGTGCCGCTGTAAAGCGGCTGCGTTCACCGAGAGCTTTGTTTCCTTTGACAGGTTTAAAGAACTCTTTACAGCATTCGCCTGTAGAAATTACTTTTATAGAGATTCATTGCTGTAGAACACCATTATGCTACACACACTGATTGCATATGTATGGTAACTGTGTGTAATTGCAACAAGTGTAATTACCATACATGCATAATGTTATTCTATTATTATTATACGTACCTATTATTATATATAATCGAAAAATTTTTAAAATTACATGAAGTTGCAAAAAAGCGGTAATTTCTGAAAATGTAATATATTTTAGATTTTAATAAATTTAGATTTACGAATAATATATGATCGATTTTTTATCTGTTTTATGCAAATATGGAACGTTGTAATTGCATCAATTTTTTCAATTTTATTCAGCAATAATTAGAATACTACACTTTTTTTTACGAATGCACGTCGCGAAAAATTTAGTCAATGTCAATCGTTAATGGTGATCCGCTATTTTACAGTTATAAATAACGTCGAATCATAACGAAGAGATGCATATTTTTGGCCGTGGATTCGACATAAAAGGCATAATAACGATTGCATTCTTTCTCTCGTGCATTTTCGGCAGATTTAACGAGAGAGTTAAAGGTTATTGGCGGGTTCGAAGGTCGAGAGCGTTTAAATTGCTAAAAAAAATGAAAAGAGAAATCATCCTCTTGCTCTTCTCTTTTCCGGGAAAGCAATATCTCAAATCACTCTCGGTATATTTTCAAACAACATTCGCGCGAGTAGGTAAGTATAATCGCAATTACCTGTGCAAAAGCGGCATATGATAGTTTTCGATAATTTTACGCCGGAAACGCGGAAACTTTAGGTAACCTTTGCTCTTTCCCCTCTCCTCGCCTGTTTTCTTCTTAACCGTTTCACCGTGAACTTCCCCCGGAAGCACGAAAAGGACGGGGCCATGCTAATTAACCCCTTCTGGACGAGTCACGAGTCGTAACGCACACAACGCTCGGCACGATGCCTGCAATTATGCCGCAGCTAGGCTGCATACGTTAAGCATACGTATTATCAATCTGATTTATTGGACGACGAAACAAAATTCTAATATATGGATATTGACGCGCAAGGCACACACATGAATTCACATCACCGCGCGCGCACGAGACTTATGCTGCGGCGCATAATATACGAGCGTATATTATTTCGCGGAGAGAATTAATGCTTGTAAAACCTGCTATCGATCGAGGCATCTAAATTATGCTTCTGAAAATTTGAAGGTTTCGAATAATATCATGCGATTATTGCCAGTTTTACGGATAGAAATCTATAAAAGATGTCTATTTAATGATTGAAATAAATGTTAATTTAGAGAATAGCGAAAAGAGAACAGTAGAATTTTTACGTGACGCAGAGAAACGTGGTACACGCGTAGCGGCGGCGGCAGCGACGTCGTCGTAGCAATATATTTACCGTGAGTCCCATCGGCGACGGTTAAGGCCAAGGTAATTGCATTGTACGCGCTTGTCCTTTCAAATGCCAATCACCGGCGACAAAACGTTTGTCGCGCCGCAGCGAATCGCGCTCGTGGCCGGACGGCGCCGCCGCCGTCGCCGTCGTCGTCGTTGTCCGTCGCTTTTAAAATCGCACTGCGGCTGATTCCTCACGTTACGTCCGTCTTCCTTCGAAATCTCGATTCCGGCTGGAATAATCGCGTTCATTTATCTCGATCAAGTCGCGCTATCAAAGTTCGAGAACGGCTTAGCCACATGTAAGAAAATAAATGACACTTTAAGATGATATTTAAAGAATGACATTTAAAAAAGTATTTCGTAAATTTGAGTGGCAATAAGAAACAAAAGATAATTTTATTACGTGAGAAAGAAACACTTTATGTATATAAAAAGATTTAAATAAATTACAATAAACTTACAAAGATGTGTGAAATCGTGAATGTCGAAGACATCTCTACTAAAAATTTCCAGAACCTTCTATCAAAAATAATTGCAAACGTTGTGAAGTAACATCTTAAAAAGTCATGCAAATGTTGACAGAAAAAACACCAATAAAATTTTCAGTACGTTTCTCTTCACTTTCCAAATGTGTTTCTTTGAAAGATTGCTCATCCGAGTAATTAAGTTTCCTTTAATATATAATCTCGTCGCAGTATCGATATTACGCGAGCACGATACGAAGAGATCGAGAAAGAGAGACTATATGTACACAACCATAAGAAATACACGTGGGCGGTGAGTAAGTCGCACGCATGTTATTTAAGTACTTTAGATCGGCTATGTTATTGTCCAAGGTGCTAATAGATCTAATAGATAGGATGGCTTTCTAGCATTAATAAATCATTAGTGACTTCCACCTGGCTGTGCGCTACCTTTTCTTTAATGAATCCTCATTGCACTTAAATTGCATTTAATTGAAGTCATCTACACAGAGATGTTTCCAAGTGTCGTTACTCAATTGTTTTCTCTTCAAATTACCTGATAATTCTGAAGAGTTATTCTTACTTGTGACATATGTGTGTTTTTACAAGCTTTCTTTTTTGAGAGTAATTCTCCTGATCGAAAGTCATTTTCCTCTCTCACAAGAAGAGATCCTATTCGAGCAAGTCCGACGCTTTCACCTTTGGTTCGCATTGCGTTCATGGACCAGTTCCCGTGTGAAATAAATAATTCATTTTTCAGGAAGAAGCGCCAAAGCGTCAGGATATCGCTAGCGCGATGAATAGTTCGTAGTTTCGTTTAACTTCCTCCTTTCGACACGCAGAGAAAGTCATTGTTGTTTGTGGATTCAATGAAGTCGAAGTAAACGTCTCGCGGTTTGCAGACAACATACATATCGTACCGCCTTTGTTACACCGTTAACAATGTCCGTTAGTTTGACGAAGACGGTAGGTCTTGCATCGCGCTTTATGCGACCACATAATGGCGAAGATACTCATTTGAGGACCGTAAGTACGCCGTTTATAAACTAAGTTCGAAATCAGCGAAGAATAATATCGCAAAATCTAAATGCGACGATGGGTGAATTTTATAGAGTTAAAACCCGAATTTACAAGACAAAGTGTTCACACACGCTATAAATTATCGATATTTAGACGAGTATATATGTACAGATTTGCCAGTAAATCCGCGGCGCCATATACATGGCGAAGCTCGCCCTAAACCGGCTAGGGGTTAACATTTATTACGCGACGCATTGTAAACGACGTAATTATCGCGCTCGCTCGCGATCCCGGCGATATACCGTTCGGCTGTTTGCCGTAATAATCGCGGGAGAGTGTGGGCCCATTAACGCTTCCAATGGCCGGCTATTTAAATTCTACGCGGACGAGGCGCGCAAATGCGCTTTATGCCCTCGGTGCAATCACGCGCGCGACTCTGGAGCCGTTAAAATAAACGTAACGAGCATTTCGACCTTTACTATCTGACTAACACGCGCGCGTTTCGCTCTCGGACTGTACATATAAGAGCGGACCGCCCAATGATCCGCTATATCATAGCGCGTAAACACCGACGGCGAATCCCCCCGATGCGTCCTCATAAAACGAAGTGTCACAATTCGCCAGTATCTCTCACGCGTCAATATTACACTCGTTCTGCGCATTATACATCGCTTGTGAAATCGCGTCTGAGTGATCTCGTCCGCCTCCCTTATAATTATTCGACGTCTCACGCCGCAGCGGGAAAACGCCGCTGCGATCATAAAGATTTTATCCGCGCACACGATTCTTTGCTTACCCCATAGAGAAAAGAGAGGAGAAATTACCCGCTGACTCTCTGGGAAATGCCGACGGGTGAGAGATTTTACGGTCGATCGAGTACTTACGCATGGTCAATTTGAGGAGTTTAAATGTGTTACTTTTGATATCTTATAAATTGAATTGAGGCTTCCCGGCGAGACCACCTAATAGTATATGTGCGAAAAGAATGTGTGCGTATGTGTTTACATGTTTAACATTGCAATAAAAAGATTAAATTGCTTACATATATATTTTTTGTAGAAATTAATCGAAGCGAAGAAAATTAGAAGAGATATGATTAGAAATGAATTATTTTTCTTAAAAGACGCGTTTGGCTTAAAGCAAAATAAATTTTGCAAATCTGATAATCGAATTTCTTCGTGCTTTCATCATTGCTCGTTAATTTGATCACATTGGAGAATATTGGCGTATTGATCGGCATTTCTGGAGAAACCAAAAGGAGAAAGCAGCATCACCGATCAAGCCACGATCTATTCGTATTTAACACGATCGATCGATCAGAAATCTTGGTTGGCTTCAATGTTATTTCGAGTATACGTTTCAATACGAGGGAAATTTATGCTTTCAGGTGTTCGTGTGTATATATCAAGTTTGACACCACATGATTGACATGTCCTACTTGCGTGATTTGTTCGACTATATATTTTATATATGTATATAAATTCAGTTGCTGTGTGCAATAAGATGTAGTCTCGACATTCCCGAAGTATGATTTTGCGATCGTACGTGTCTTCTTTTTGTGTATCTCGTGTGAGGATTCGACGGTGAAACTTTCACTGTGTATATCTTACATCGGCAAAGAAAAGCGAGACACGTCGCGGGAAAAATTGTGACATCTCGCACCGTTCGACAGATTTATGTGCTCGTCTTTTTTTTTTATCAACGCACGTTGATTCTTTCCAGCTCCTGCGCGTTTTTTTCGTCGTTAAAACAGAAGCGCGTTTGGCGTGTAACGAGTAGGGCGGTAATCGTTCGGCGAGACTCCAATTAGCGCCGCAGTTACTCCGGATGCGGTTATTCTCGTATGAAGAGAACGGGCTATCTCTCAATTTCCAAGTGCATTCGTGACTCGCGTACTGAGTATGACAAATATGCGGATCGTTCGTTTGCGTTAAACGAATATGTCGCTGGTTCTCATCGTGAGCATTTAACGAGATCATCGAACGCTTGTTGTTTGATTCTCGCATGGAATACTAATAAGGAAAAAAAAGAAGAAATTATTCAAAGAAAGAACATTGATGATCGGCAACAATTCAGCACTACAGTTTTGTTCACTTTTAACTTAATACGGTCATAATTAAATTATTTTCAATTTTTCGTGCAAAGTTTGCATTTCTTTGATCTGTCTGTAATTCTGTTTGTGCTTATTACATTCTTACGTGATACAAAAAAAATGCGACACGATCTACAATTATTTTGTGTAATTATCTGATCGATTCCGGCCGCGATTATACGATACGAAACGATCGCGCAGTCAGGGGTAGCTCTGGCGATTTCTTAACTCCGGGTATCGCCCAGTGATCGCTAGCCTGCTATTATATTCTGATGATATATGTCATCATTATGTGCGTTATTGCGTTAACCACATCCTTGTGATTTATAATGGGTTCTGCCTCAGCTTCGCGTTTTAATTTTTTATCTTCACCTGCGATTTGATGCGGAAAAAATGTTCCATTTGTTGATATAATGCACGATATTCTAGTATTTGTAGCAAACTTGTAACTTCAAAATTGTTTGTTATCTTATGCTTTAAATATTACTATCGTGTAATTTAACAATGTTTTAAAGTTCACTGTGTTATATGTAAAAGTAGTTACGCAATTTATCAACGTGAAATGGAACTTGCACTTTATAGAAGCAACGTGCAGGAAGAAATAGTGTAGTATTGATCTAGTAACCTTGACGATATTGGTATAATATGTAGATCTAAGCATGTACGCGCGTGGGTCGCTAGTAATGCTCTCGTAAATCACCAAGGCTCCATTGTTTCTCTTTATTGAGTGACTCGGCGCACGGTAGCCTTCTTCACATTCCACATTTCTGTTTTGATATTACCCGTTCGTATCCGGATATAAATCTCGTCACGTTGCCCCAACCGCCCCGCTGGGAAACTTCTTGTATCGATACTTATAAATCGCGGCCCAACACGAACCGCTGTTTGGAAGCAGGTGCAAGTCGCGCCCAAATGTTTAGGTAGCTCGCATACATTTCCCGTTTCGTATAATTTACAGTTCTTGCACACCGCTCGCTTTTTTTCTTACCGCGATTTTATATTTCTTTTGTTTTTACATATCCGAGAAAAAATTAAAACGTATAATCACATGAAATTGTATATAAGTGATCATATTGCGTCAAATTTCAAATCTGGTGAAGATTTCATCAAATCATCTCAGTTTTTATCCAAATGTGATCTGATCAAACACGACCGCTATATGTATATAAGTAAAAAGTTTTATGAAAGAAGGTCATAAATGCGTGAAATACTTAAGGTCTTAATACAAAGAGTAATTGAACGAAGACAACTAGCATTTCGTGTCCGATTTTATGTACTCGAGGAAATGATATCTATCTTAAAACGGTACTCTTATAAGCTATAACTATTAATTTTGCAATATCCAAGATATTTTAATATGTGGTTTGGATGTAATTTCTTATTTACCGACGAAGTGGGAGCAATTTGGCACGCATATTCGGATCTTCCCGACTAACGAGTTTATAACGCAGTAATGTAATTGAAATAATAATATAAATAAATCGTGTTTTATGTAATAAAATTGTTTATCTCTATATTAAATCGCCACAAGATTATGTACATAACCTGACCTGACCTGACTGTTACGTAAAATACTATATATAAACGTTTGTAAAATTTATATAATTTATTTACGATGAAGTATATATGATTAACTTTTCGTGAATATAAGCGCAATCGATTTAACCAACACGCGAATCTGGCCTTTCTAACCACATCGTAGCAATGAACATAAAGGCGTGCACGTCAGTGCCAGGTTGTGCTCACACGATTAATGATTTAAACTTGTTAAATTCGCCAATATCTTGAGTATTACGTAAACCACGTTTAACCGGAGTGCTACCGAGCGTTTGTATAGAACGGGGGCGCCAGCAAAACTCGTTCACGTGCGTGTTTTGCACTTCTTTCTGGATAATTTCATACATTATATCAAGAGATTCTCCTCCTTTAGAACAGCGCGAAAACCGTAATCGGACACAAGAGACAAGAGAAAGAGAGAGAGAGAGAGGAAAGATATCTTTCTTCTTACCGCGTTGCAAATCACTTTCATAGTACTGCTTTTATGACCGTAAGTTATAATTTACGGTGCACCGGATTGGCGTAACTCGCACACACATACATCGCACGCGCGAAAGGGATTACATTTGAAACTTTCTTATCTAGAACGCTCTCGAGCTTTCGAAGCTCCGATCTATTAACTGCGGTCTAAAGACGACGTGGGAACGAGCAAGGAGCGCGATGCGTGTACAATGCGTGAACGTACCTTACACACTTGTATAATTGCCGCTACGCGTGTCGGCATATACGTCGGTTAATACACAATTAAAAGGCAGATCTGATTCGCGAGTCAAGTGAAAAATTTCTCTCCTCCTCTTCCTCTTTGCGCGGTGACTTTTAAACGGCATCTAATTTGCACGTAATCGCAGATCTAACGTTAACGCGTTTGTGCAAACGCGCGCTCGCTTTGCCTTATTAAAGTAACTTAACTACTTTGTGTCTGGAAGATCTCTTATCTGTTTAATTAACAATCTCCTACCTATCGCGTCGCGTTAGAACGGGGCAGCTGCTGCGATTTGCCTCGGAACTCTATAGTGTGTTTAAGTTAATTAGGAATTTTCTCTTATATCGTTCGCGTTCTGCAAGGAATTCTGTCGCGATGCAAGAGCGCCATGAATCGCGACGGGGGCGAGCTTTGTGAATATTTCAGTGAAGGTTTTTAGGCGTAGGCGATGTGGATTCGTGCCACGAAATCATAAATACATCGAGAGACGGGTCTTTTACCATAAATAAAACGTTCTGTTTATTCTAAGTATTGGTCGTATATAAATTGAAGGTTGAAGAGCAATAAATTTAGTCTTGCATATGTGCTCAGTTTACTACAAAAATAAAAAATTTTTTCTTTAAATTCTCTTATTTATTATTATTTCTACTTACGTAATTTCGATTACAATTTCGAGCAATGCGTCTTCTCTAACAAGATTATCTAAAGTAGCTTTATATCACATTCACAATATGTACGACTTGAGCGTAACGTTTTCATATATCATTACTTGTCTTAAATAAAGTGCATCACAGAAATGCGCGTCTATAAAGGTGTCTGAGAACGTATTTAACTCACGCGTCTATTTTCTCGGTATAGGAACTGGTTTCGCGATGTTTCACGTTTCTATCAGCGAGTTCGTACATATAACGCCCACGTTCAAAGATCCAAATGTAACAACATTGTAATACGAACGATGTGCTACATGAGTGGCACGTCGGATCTTGCATTAAATTACACGGATCGTCGTTCTCGACTGCGCGCCAAATATAATAGCGAACCGTTCGGTATGCGTTCTCGTTTCCAACTCGCGGAAGTACACAAATCGTCATCAGGTTTCCGCGAACTTTCGTTTTCAACGGGGTAGATGCCGAGTCGCGAGATCGATGCGTTTTCCGCGCGATGCGCGTTTCGACACGTACATACGTTTTATGGCGCGTCCAAAGGCGCCGCCGATTCAATTTCCGCGACGCGTAATCTTGCGGTATTACGGAAAATAGGAGAAATCCAGCGAAAGTAAACGTAACACCGGTCCGCTCGTGCACACACCCGCCCGTAATAATGCAATATGTAATAATAAATAACGAGACGATAATGACGTATCTCGTGTTTTGCGGATAGACACGCGGACTTGCGGTGATCGTTCGCTATAACGTACGTATGCAATCCATTTTCACCCTTTTAGCTACGCTGCTAAATCACGCGGCTTTAACTTTACGAGGAGGAACGAGTTAATTCGTCCTGTATAAGAACGACAACATGTCTCGTAAATCCAGCGTGACCGCCGTGCGGGATTATCAATAGGGAAAGTAATTTGTTCAATAAGGGACGTGTATAGGAGCGCGATACACACAACATCATATGTTATATTATCATCCGTAATTGAAGAAAATAACATGCTGTTATGACGCTATACGATTCTCATAATAAAATTCAAACTACACAACAAAATCAGATAAATCGATTATATAAACGTATCTATTTGTGCATATTTGTGCAAATTTTCAATATACATATATGTACATATATATATGTATAAATTAATTTTCGTATTCTATCATTTTGTATTTATTGTAAGTTGTATGTTTTTTTCTTAAAATTGCGATTCAACTTCTGTAGCAGAACACATGATATTTCAATCGTGGTTAAAAGAATATTAGATTTGATCGAGCTCGCTTTATTAAAGAATAAAGCGAGCTCGATCAAACTTAACCAATTAACGCCACCGCTTGCGTAAGCCGAAGGCGAATAACGCGATCGCAATGTTCCCACCATCGATCAGCACGGTCTGTATTTCATTATTGTTTCATTGTCGCATTGAACGCGGGTGGTCTCGCCTTTCGCGCGAGCGAGCGGTGCGGTTGAAGCACATAATGCATCGTCGCGGGCGTCGTCGCGATTTGTCGTACATACGTCGAGATGGCAAGAAACGATGGCGCAATTACTTCTCGCCGCTGCCTAGCTCCTTCTCTCTATCTTTCTTTCTTGCTCTCCCTGACTCGTGTGTGTCACGAGCCGAGCCATAATTGTTTTAACGTTTTAATAACCGCACTCGCGTGCGCGCCGCTAGAAGACAACTCCACGTGTATACAGCGAAACACCGGACTATGTCAACCGAGATTGCGCCAGATACTTGCGAATCACAACTCGCGCTTTCAGTACTCGACGTTGCATGACAAATTATAGTCTTTTTTAATTTGCAAATTATCTTGGTTATTTTGTTTCAACACAATTTTAATATGTACATACATATGTGTATATATCTTGGCAAAAACAATTTAAATAAATATAACAGTTTAAATTATATTACAAAAAAATTTTATATAATAGTTGCAAAGAGTTTGATATATAATTCTATGAGAGAAATATTTATTTCTTGAAAAACTTAACAAGATTGTCAATCGAGTTCTAGAACAGACACATTGTCAAGTCTTTTAATCTGTTTCGATATTGTATGTAAAATCTCGAAAGCAGAGAAAAGACAGTTTTCTCAGAATCTCTTTCTTTCTACCTTTTTTTATTTTGAATGACTCGTATAATTGACTCATTAGTGTGATCCTGCCATTTCGTGCTGCGAGGCGCGCTTTAATCGTGTCGCAGAATTCTAAATTGTATATTGCCGCACTGATTCACGTTTCCATACACAGAAGAAAGAACATTATCACAGATGTGTTGTAACGCATATATACATATGTATATATATGCGTTATATATAAAGTTTACTTAAATATATATAAAGAAATATATGTACATATATAATATTGTTTTTTTTTTAATGCTACGGCTCTTCTCTGCAAGAATAAAAATTATGTTATTGCACTCTCGAAAAACGATTGTTAATTTGATGATATCTTGTAATATATTTATATATACCGTTAATAATACCGCACGATCGCACCTACAGCCTCCATTCAAGAAAGTCGAAATTGAGTATTAACAAATCTTGATCTTCGCAATATTCGACGGTGGACGTAATGGAAGTCGATATGTACATAGTATCCCGATTGATGAGCGAGAGCGCACGTAAAATTGCGGTTGCCGCGCTTCCATTCACATTGTAACACATTGTGAAATGAAACCTGTGCCCACGCTCATGCACACCGTATTACGCAAACACTTATTTACATCTATGCGTATCATCATTTTCGATGTCTAATTGCTTGATGACGATCATTATTCAACTATAAATACTTTCTCTTCGAATGTTCCATCCCCTTTAGTCTTTTTCCCTCCCGTTAATTTTCTGCGAAGAGCAATTTCGTTTCCAAGGCGGCCATTACGATTGCTATAATAGCGCTCATCAGACTCCGCCGCCTATCACCTTTGCCTTCGTCTTGTCTAATTACAGGTCACGTTTATTGTTTCAGGAGGAGAGCGAGCTCTCGAGCAAGCGGTGGGCCAGTGCGCCCCGCCGCCCGGACAGTCCCTGCGTCCTGGGGGCACCGACGTCTAGGGAGGTGAGTCGATTTTCTTTCGACTGCCTATTTTGATGTTTCAAAGATATAAACTAGAAATGCTCTATTCTGTTCGACGTTGCATCACTTAAAGGCCTATTTCGACGAAAAATCATACAGACATAAAACATTCTAAGCTTCTAAGATGACGATATGTTTACCTTATATTCCATTATATCATTTTTCTTCTTTTCTATTCTTTTTATATAAAAATTATAGAAAAATCTATGTAGAAAATTTCTTTGAAATACATACATAATGGTTAATCTAAAAAATTTCAAAGCTTACAGATTTAAAAAACCTGTAACAAAATCGGCCATACATTTTTCTCGATACGTTAACATCGTGCTAAAATATGTTTATCCGAAAAATCGAAGACGTACAGTTATTCGCAGGATACATCATCGTCGCACGTTCAGGTGTCGTTGCTCTTAACGGACATTAAAATTTTCGCGCGATTATTCATGCCGATAAAATCTCGCCTCGGATAGACGATGTACGTATAATAACGAGCGCTTCGTAGCTCCGAGCGCTTCGTGAAGCACTTCGCGGGTTCGTCGTGGATGCCGGTCATACGACTTATTCGCGAATACATGGCGCCACCCACAGGCTCTCTATGATGGGTGTGACTCGTGTTGGCATTCGCGATGCATATTACGTCGCGCACGCTGCAACTAGAGGGAACACAAACGTGTGTACCGCTGCGCCTCTACGCTCGCAGATACTGTTTTCTTTGCGTTCTAACGATGCAAACGTGCGAATCCCGGCGACAAACGGTATTCGAATCATCGTCGATCGGCATTTCTTTATCGATCGCAAATCTTGACGCAATTATAAATAGCTATGTATTTATAATTTTTGGAACAAAAATTAATTTTTCTACTATTTAAAAATTAAAAAGTAATTTGATTCCATTTTCAATGCAAGCGTTTTCTTGAATCAGTAATTTATCGTTAGAGCAACGCAGAAATACATACGCGCCGCCGCTCTATGAAGCAACAGCCACGGTAATAAAACGCTCTCTCGCTCTCGTGTCCGTGACATGAAATATCGTGGATCCTTTCACGAAACGAAAATAGAGAATCGTCGGTGCTCCGAAGAACGCATTCGCGAGATCCGTCGCGTTTTACTCAACGCGCGCTTGTTACGGCTTATTGCGGAGACGGTAAATACGCCTTTGAAGGACACGGTCAATGGGCGTCGCATTTGCCGCGAATCACACTAGGTTTTAATAGTCAGCAGACGCTTGATCAATGTTGTTAATATAGAAAAATCGACGAGTTGCGCACATATTGTGAAAAAAAGTGGAATGTAACGGGAAAAAAGTTTAATCCTTCGCCTCGGGCAGCGCAAATGTGCGGAGCCGATCTTGCGACGCGTACCATCTGTTACGGACAGTATTTCCGGTGTCGATGCGCCTCGCGGCTGGCACGCGTCAAATCAGACGCGAGCGACGTGAAATCACAAGTTGATGGCGCCTACTTTTTGCAAATTTGCTCGCGATTGGTCACAGAATTTGTACTTTCGAAAGCATTTATAACAGACATCATTTTGCACTATTTAAGTTTGCGTGACAGTAAAAAAGGAAACCGCGTCTTTTTTAAGTTGGCATAATTTCCTCGGGAATGGCAAATTGATCTCGTTCAAGTGCGGTGTCTCCGCGGAGAACACGCGACTGCTGCGGCTTCCTCGGTGTATATATATTTCACTCTCTCGTGAGGTAGAACGGGAGACATTTAACGCGCCGGGTGCATCAGGTATGGTTCAATTCCGTTACATGGACGTAAGCCGCGGGCTTCCCACGCCAATTAAACATGACTCATTAACGGGCAGAGGAGCAGCAGCAGCCGGTAGTCCGGGGATCGATGCCTAGCCGAGCGGCGAACGCGCGCATCGTCAGAGAGCGAGAGAGCCCTTCCTGTAAACTCCTCCGGCGCGGCGGCAATCGGAACTAATCTCGACCGTCCTCCTCTTCCACCGGCTGTTCGCGATGCAATATTACGGCGCGGATATACCGGTATAACTGCGCGAAGAGCGGCGTGTACCTGGTCGTGCCGTCGGTGCAATATTTATAGTCGCGCGTGCGCGCGCGGGAGATCGTTTTGCGTGTGATCGTTTCGCTGAAGAACTTCTTCGGAAACGCGATCTCACGGAAATGCAAGATCGTCATCCTGATGTCTAAATTTTAATTTGTCGCGTTCTTCATCCACGTAGCGCTCTGCAATATGCAATCGAGAACGTATGTACCTACAATCAAGAATTTCAATCCGGCACACCTATCGACCGCGAGTCTAATTAATATAACAGACGGAATTATTTCAATATCAAGTGCAGCTACACGTTGTAGAATTATTTGTATAGGAATAACGTCTAGTGTTAACCATTATAAGAAGAAGAGAATATCTTGTATTGATTTAGCGACAACTCGGCTAATCTTGAATGAATTACTATACTACGAGAAGTGATGAGAATGAGGGAATGTTTTAAGCGACACTAGTGCCGTAACTGTTTAACGCCAATGGTGAATGAAACGTCTATTTAATCATAGGATAAAAGCGCGTGGTTTTTCCGTGAAATCGATAGTCATCGCTGCAGGCCATCTTCGTTGCTTCGGCTATCGCTGTCAAATGCAACAAAGTAACGGGACGCGCACTACTAACAATGCCTTTACTGCTATTCTCCTCTGGCATGCGCATGGGCTAGCATTAAGACTTGCTTCATGCGAACAAACTTTTTATCAGATAGCGCGACGTGGAACGACACAATAGATCTTAAATTATTTTCGATCGGGCGATATACGCTGATTAATGTGAGCCGCCAGTAATCGCGAATTGTTTGTCATCGACATTGACACGTGTGTTTGTCGTGCTAGTAAAAGTATTTATTCAAACCAAAAGATCGATAAAAGATATATGCGTATACAATAATAAGCGCCCATTATGCTAGAGCACAGTCGCGCATAAGTATAATTATATCATATCAAATGTAATTCTCAAAGATATTTTTGAGATCGCAACGTCGAGATTAGAGAGACTTTCCGTAATCAATTAAAAGTATCTATTCAATTTATTTGATACATCTGATCGATATATATTATTGAATTTACTCATTTTACGTATGAATTTGCTTATACCAATATATTCATCCTGTGTAAATAGATTTGAACAAAAACACTCGCAATTAAATAATAGTAATTGTATATATTTGAATATAAGGTAAAGTTTAAAGGTTTTATTTAAAAACGTAATGTTTAAACTTTTATTTGTGAAATCTGAGAGAAGACATTATCTCAAGAAATCGCAAGAAAGCTATACCATCATAGCAAGTTGGAAATATCCATCTAAAATCCGTGGCTATATACATATAGAGAGAATTAAATTAAGTAGGCGCGACGCTTATACGGCAACTACACATGCCGTATATCTTGTGTGACGTCACCCTCTCTTCTCGCTTCTCCCGTACATATATACCGTAGAAGAAAATTCCGCGACCTGTGAAACGGGCCTAACGGGCCCTCGATACTCTTCCCACAGCAGCCAAGCGGTGCGATGTTCCGCGAGAGCTTCGAGAGACGACGCGAGAAGAGGACTCTCGACGGCCGGTCTCGACGAGGGTGAAGGGAGGATCCGGGGGGTAAATTATTGCCGGTGCATTTGGCGATCGCTTCCGATAGTCGTGGATTCCTCCGTGAGTCTCGTGCTCGTCGCCTGCCTTTGGCAGTCGTGGAATCTTCTCCGTAGTTTCGCCGCGCGACTCTCCTCGCATCTTTCTCTTCTCGTTGTCGTCGAGGTCGAGCGGCGGCAGAAGATGTAGAAGAGACCGCGGGGGTGCCCGTTAAAAGCAAACCTGAAAGGCGAACCTTCGGACAGACGGCACGGCGAGATCGGACCGATCCGAGGAGTCACCTCGCGGGATAATAGCGCGGATAGCCGCGAAAGTTACGAGTCGCCAGACGGCTAATGTTGGCGTCTATCACTCACAGCGGCGCTAATGGCATCGGCGGACTCCTAATGGTGAGGCTTCGTGGTTCCATGCAAGTCCGATCTTTCGACGCGTTTCTTTCTTTTCCTGTAACAGAAGGTATCCGATATTTCGTTTTACGGAAAGCTTTATTTAGATACCAATTTACGTCGCTTTATAACTGATTTTTTTTGGAAAGGTAAGTTTTTCGAGATATAGGATATTTGGCTTCTTATTTGCCAAGTTAAACGCTATTTGTTAAATCTAACAAAATAAATAAATTTTTTATGGATTATTAAAAATTTAACGTAGATTGCGTTGATACAAAATCTTTTTGTTGCAATAGTATGTAGTACTATTATACTAAGTAGCGTTTTGAGCAGGAATAAGATTTGTCTATGCAAACATCACAATATCGCATTTCGATATATATATCGCATATCGATATACATATATCGCATTTCGATATATATCGCGTATCGATATATCGATCTTCTTTTTGTTTCTAATTACCGATTCCAGCAAAGTGTTAAAATACTAATTTACGTCGCTTTATTACTGATATAATTCTTGAGTATATTAGATAAAATTAATATTTGCAATTCTTTGATATTAATTTTTCAATTTTTAAAATCGATTTTCTCTAATAACATTGCATGATTCTGCCTGATTTAAACAAACTTATCCGAGGGCAAATTTATTTTTATCACCTTGATTAACAATTTTCGCGTTTTGTGAAAATTCAGAAATCGCCATCTGCTTTTTGCAATATGTGCGTTCACGCGAAGTAATTGAAGTCACGGGCTTCTTGTTGCATTTGACTTACTTGAGACGCTGCTGCATCGATGAATCTTTAAGCCCGTTGAAACGAAGAAACTGGGACGCTCGGAAGTAGGATTAGTCGTAGTCATCGTCTTGTCGTCGTGGACGGCTCGCGTGCCGGCTACGAGATTTATGACACCTCGCGCGCCGGCTGGCGATCATGCGATTTCTCATTGTTAGAAAATCCGGAATCTGCACCCACATTATCTATCCGATTTCTAATTTCCGATTTCACGTGGCCGGTTGGCGATGTGGGTAACTAGGCAAATAGCGGGACAACATCTCGACGCGGCTTTATCGATTACCCTCCTTTTACTATTATCAACTGTATCCTTCCATCGATCGATTATCAAAACACCGTTTCTCGTGGAATTGAAATCGCACGATAATTCGATCGATGATTCTCGTGGGCGAAGAAAGAACGGTGGAAAAAGAGCCGCGTTTGAGGTTGAACGTGGGTTGATTCAAAGTCCCGCGGTAGACATCGTTGAAACCGCTCTTTCAATCAC
>QVOB01019012.1:0-45643 GCA_014839585.1 Pseudomyrmex concolor | reverse complement strand
TAACCCCTTTGTGCGGCCCATTAGGGTCGCGTTTTACACCAGGACTCATGCTCGCGGCCTACTATTATGACCATTGCCCTGCCCTCCGTTTTGCGCACCGGCTGGGCTGCAAACGGCCCATTATCGCGGCAGCCTGCGTGTTGGGAGCGACATTGCCGCTGCTGGCGTGGCTTGAGAGTGTGCCGCTGCTGGCTCTGACGCTGCTGCTGTTCGGCGCGGGGCTGGGCACGCTGGATATCACGATGAACATTCAGGCGGTGGCGGTGGAAAAAGCCAGCGGCCGCGCCATGATGTCCGGCTTTCACGGTTTTTTCAGCCTTGGCGGTATTGCCGGCGCCGGTCTGGTCAGCGCGCTGCTGGCCTGTGCGCTGACGCCCCTGGCGAGCGTGCTGGTTATCGTGGCGGTGTTGTTCGTCCTGTTGGCGCTGGCCGCCGGCCAGCTACTGACCGTGACGGACGAGGATCAGAGCGCGCCGCTGTTCGTTCGTCCCCACGGACGGGTATTGGCGATCGGTTTACTGTGTTTCATTCTGTTTTTAACGGAAGGCGCCATGCTGGACTGGAGCGCCCTGTTTCTTACTCATGAACGGGGCATGAACAGCGCGGCCGGCGGCCTGGGCTACGCCTTGTTCTGCATCAGCATGACCCTCGGCCGGCTGTGTGGAGGCAAGCTTATCAACGACTTCGGCCGCTTTCGCATGTTACTGGGCGGCAGTCTGTGCGCCGCAGCGGGCTTATTGCTGGCTATCGCCATTGACGTTCCGACGGTGACGCTGCTCAGCTTTCTGCTGCTGGGCTTTGGCGCCGCCAACCTGGTACCGCTGCTGTTCAGCGTCGTGGGCGACCAGCGGGATATGCCGCCCCACCTGGCGTTGGCGGCCATTTCCGGGGTGGGCTTATGCCGGTATCCTCACCGGCCCTGCCCTGATAGGCTTCATCGCCCATTTGACCAGCCTGTATGTCGCTTTTGGCTGTGTAGCGGTATTATTACTGGTGGTCAGCGCCAGCGCGCGCCGCGTGACCCATTAAAGGACAATAACAGCCGGGCCCGTTATGCAAATCAAAAAAATCGCGTTAACCTCTACCGCGCTGCTGCGCGGTTTTCTGGTGTTTATTCTGCTGTTGCTGCTGTCGCTGTGGGTCCTGGGTTATCAGGTTTTCAGTACCTATGTGGTGGAAAAACAGCATAGTCTGAGCACCATTGCCGGCTCCATGCAAAAACGCATCGACAAATACCGCGTCGCCGCCTATCAGCTTTACGATGCCTCCGGCAAAAACGACCCGCTGGCGCTGCAACCAAACGGTGCGCAGGAGGTGCGGCTGCGTCCGGACGTGTATTTTGTCGACAAGCCGCACAAGAAAACCGATGCGATGATTTTCGGCAGTCATGAAAGCGCAACCTATACTCGCGCGCTGGCGACGTCGCGCTATCTTGATGTGCTGTGGGGGGCGGAAAATAACAGCTTCACGCTGTATTATCTTAACGGCAGCGATAACAGTCTGACGCTCATCTCCACGCAGCCGCTGCGCGAAACGAATCCCCGCTTTCGCGACAGCTATATCGGCCCGCTGGTGGATTCACGCCGCAGCGAAATGCTGCAACAGGCCAATATCCTGGATGAACGCGAGAGTTTCTCTCCCCTGCGCAAATACCGGTTTCTAAACGACTACTATTTTACCCAGCGCATGATTTTCAATCAGCCCGGCCATCTGGCTACCATCATCGCCTTTGATTTGCCAATAAACGATATTATTCCACTTAACATGGCGCGCGCCAATTTCGTGCTTAATCGCGCCGCCGACAATAACGCCTCCGACGGCAGCGTGGATGACGACGACATGGACGGCGCCCAGGCGCCGCGCGTCTTCAGCCAGATGAACGGCGCCATGCTTGAAATCACGGCGCCGTTATCCAATGCGCCGCTGTCCATAACCTACCGGGTATCGCTTATCAGCCTGGCGCTGGACCTGCTGCATAATAATCTGTGGCTGGTGCTCATCGATCTGTTGCTGATTGCCTTCTCCTTGCTCGGCATGTATCTGGTGCGCAAAAATTTGCTGCGCCCCAGTATCGATATGGTGCAACAGCTTAAATCCCATCAAACGCTCGGACAGGAAGTGATCGCCAATCTGCCATTGGGTCTGCTGATTTATAATTTCAGCGACAATACCCTGGTGGCGAGCAATAAGATCGCCGATCACCTGCTGCCGCACCTGAGCTTACAAAAAATCGCCAATCTGGCGGAGGGACATCAGGGAGTCATTCAGGCCACGGTGAACAATGAAGTGTATGAAATTCGTATGTTCAAAAGCCAGCTCTCCCCGCAGACCTGGCTGTTCCAATTGCTGGACCAGGACAAAGAGGTTTTGGTCAATAAAAAGTTGCAGCAGGCCCAGCGGGAATTGGATAAAAATCACGAAGCGCGGCGGGCAATACTCAACAACATCCAGCAGGAATTGAACGCGCCGCTGGCCGCGATCGGCCATTTGGTAGATCGCATCACGGTCGTTCAGGAGGACCAGCAGGCGACATTGTTGGTGCAGTTGCGTCAGGAATCTTCACGGCTGATGGGGCTGACCGATAATTTGCAGTTGCTCACCCGCCTGGAGCTGCAAGAGTGGCAACCGGCCAGCGAGCCTTTTAACCTGCACCAATTGTGCGACGATGTGCTGCGTGACCGCTTACCGCTTTTGAGTCAAAAAGGGTTGGGGCTGTTTCATCACTACCTGCTGCCGTTCGAGCGCTGCTATTCGGGCGATGCAGAGGCTGTCAGCAAAGTGATCGCGCTGATTCTTGATTACGCCACCACCACCACCCACTTCGGTAAAATTACCTTGCGCGTAAGCAGTGATGACGCCGGCGGCGCGATAACCTTTACCCTCAGCGATACCGGCAGCGGCATCGGCGAGCAAGAACTGGCCAACCTCAGCCAGCCGTTTGTCAGCCCGGCACAGCAAGACAGGTATCAGCGCGGTTCGGGACTTACCTGGTTTTTGTGCGATCAGCTCTGCCGGCGAATGGGCGGGCGGCTGGCGATACAAAGCCGGGTGGATATCGGCACGCGTTATAGCCTCAGTCTGCCGCTGGCCCCGCTTGACGGCGAAGAAGCCGAGAAACTGCTGCAGGACACATTAGTCTTGCTTGACATTCGTAACGAAGAAATACGCACTATTGTCAGCGCCATGCTGGAACAATGGGGTGCCGAGTGCGTTTACGTTGATGGACATCACCTCGGCCAGGAGCATGATTTGCTGATGACGGATGACCCGGCGCGCATGGAAGATTATGCGCTATTGCTGGACGGAGACGCTCAGGGGGTCATGGCGCTGACTAACCGGCGTATGCAGGTAAATTACAATTTCAGCGCGCCGATGCTTGAGGCGATGTTGCCGCTGATCGAGCAGCGGCTGGCGGAGCCGGAAGATGAACGGGATCAGGCGACCGGCGAGCCAATAAGCGACGGCGGCTACCAAAACCGGTTACAGGACAGTGACTATTATGCCCTGTTCGTTGAGACAGTACCCGATGACGTAAAGAGGTTGTATACTGAAGCGGAAAGCGGCGACCTGAATGCGCTGGCGCAAACCGCTCATCGTCTGAAAGGGGTGTTCGCGATGCTCGGCCTGGAGCCGGGTAAACGTGCTTGTGAATCCCTTGAGTTTTACATTAAACAACACGATGTATCGCAGATAGGATCCGAGATCCACCAAATTGATGTTTTTGTCACTAAAATGCTGCAGCATGCAAGGTAGCCATAACTATGAACAACCTTAGTGTCATCATTGCCGATGACCATCCGATCGTCCTGTTCGGCATTCGGAAATCTCTAGAACAAATCGAATGGGTCAACGTGGTCGGCGAGTTCGAGGATTCCACCGCCCTGATTAACAGTCTTGGCAAGCTGGATGCGAATGTCTTGGTGACGGATCTCTCCATGCCGGGTGAAAAATACGGCGATGGCATTACGCTTATCAAATACATTAAGCGTCATTATCCTCACCTGGCGATCATTGTCCTGACCATGAACAATAACCCGGCCATTTTAAGTTCGGTGCTGGAATTGGATATCGACGGCATCGTGTTGAAACAGGGTGCGCCCACCGACCTGCCGAAAGCGCTGGCCTCGCTGCAAAAAGGCAAGAAGTACACCCCCGAGAGTGTCGCTAAGCTTCTGGAACGCATTAGCGCCGGCGGTTACGGTGATAAACGCCTGTCGCCCAAGGAAAGCGAAGTATTGCGGCTGTTTGCCGAAGGTTTTCTGGTGACCGAAATCGCCAAAAAACTGAATCGGAGTATCAAAACCATCAGCAGCCAGAAAAAATCGGCCATGCTCAAACTGGGCGTGGAAAATGATATCGGGTTGTTGAATTACCTGTCGTCGGTAAGCATGGCGCCGGTCGACAAAGACTAAACCTGCCTTTATATCGGACGCGCGGCACAGCGTGCCGCCGCGCCGCTCTAAGCCGCATCCTCTGCGCGCCGCACGTTATTGTTGATTACCCAGGTCAGCCTCTTTTCGCGCCTGCCGCACCTTTTGACCGTAGGCCGAAAGCACCGGCTGAAGAATCTCAAGCGTTACCGGTTTTGACAGGCAATTGTCCATACCCGCATCGAGACAGCGCTGCTTTTCTTCCGCCAGCGCATTGGCGGTGACGCCGATGACGGGCGTTAGCCTGCCTTGCGTTCGCAGCGCGCGGGCAAACTGATAACCATCCATATTGGGCATATTGACGTCACTCAGAATAATGTCCACCGCCTGACGGCTTATTACATTCAACGCATCCAGCCCGTCGTTAGCGGTAATAACCTGGTATCCCAGCGAGCCCAACTGATCGGCCAACAACCGGCGATTGATCGGGTGGTCATCGACTACCAGAATCAATATATCCTCGTTGGCGACGCTTGCGGGCATCATCACCGGCGGCGCAGGCAGCGCGGGCCATGTCGCCTGGTCATTGCGATAAAGGTAGTTGAGCAGCAGCGGCAGATCCCCCGCAAATGCCGGGCTTAGGTGCCAATAACCGGGACGGATTTCCTCCGCTGGTCCAATATGGTCGTTCGAGAAGCAAATCGTGGCGCGCGCCCTGCCTTCCGGCTGCTGTGGATCATCGCAGATAAACGTGTCGTTGAAGCTTAGGGCCTCGTCGTGATAGTCCAGCACCGTCAGACCGTGATGGCGCAGCAACAACTGCAGATAGCGCCCCATAGCGCTATTGCGCACCGCCAGCCAGCACGTGTGGCCGGCGGCATCCTGTTTTTCCACCGGCCGGGTAACCGCCTGATAAAGCGGCAGACGAATGGTGAAACGGCTGCCGAGTCCGCGTTCGGATTCCACGGCGATATCGCCGTCCATCAAATTGACCAGTTTTTCACAAATCGCCAGCCCCAGCCCGGTGCCCTGGGTCGGACGCTGGCCGCCGTCGCCCAACTGTACAAAAGGATCAAAGAGCTGCATGACTTCCCGTGTCTGCATGCCCACGCCGGTATCCCGTACGCTAAACAGCAAGTAGCCGTCGCGGCAATACACCGTCACGACAATACTGCCGCTGCGGGTAAACTTGATCGCATTATTGAGCAAATTGGAGAGCACCTGCTGCAGACGCACCGGGTCGCCGCGCAGGCTGTCCGGTACATCCGGGTCGATAAAGCAATACAGCCCCAGGCGTTTTTTCACCACCAGCGACAGGTAATTGCCGACGATATAGCTCACCGTTTCGCGCGGGGAGTATTCCTTCGATTCAATTTTTAGCTGTTCCGATTCGATTTTCGAGAAATCGAGAATGTCGCTGATGATATTCAACAACAGCGCCGAGGAGTTACTCATTGCCATGACCAGCCGATCGACGCCATCCGGCAACGCCTTGGTTTTCAACAAATCCAGGTTGCCGATGATGCCGTACAGCGGCGTACGCAATTCGTGGCTGACGGTCGCCAGGAACATCGACTTGGCCTGGCTCGCCTGCTCGGCGGCCGCCGCCATACCCTGTAACGACTCCTCCATGCGCACTCGGGCGCTGACATCCACCAGCACGCAAATGGCGACGTTCTGATTGCGATAACGGGAATGGACGAAGCTGATTTGCAGGTTGGTGTTATTACTGGTGATGACATCGACGAAATTGACCTGCTGCCCGCAGATGATATGGGTAATACGCTGACGATCTTCATGGGTGAGCATGCTCAAATAATTATGTGCCAGCTCATTACTTATCAAATTGGCGCCATCGCTGATGCGCAGAATGGAAATTCCCACCGGCGCCGAAGCAACAATTTTGCGATTAAACTGCTCGTTTTCTTCCAGTTGATAAACGTTTTTTTCCGCCGGCGCCAGCATCCTGCGCTCAAACAGCCAGGTCAACCACATCAGCGCCGCCGCGGAAAACAGATTCAGCAGCCCCAGTTTGAACAGCAGCATGTTGAGATTGTCTATCACCGCGCTGCGCGGCAGCGAAAACGCCATGCTGAGCGCGGTCTGGGACAGCGCTTTTTTCATGACCAGATTGGCAAAGCCGTGGTTGTAACCAAAAAAGGCCGGCTGCGAGGGAAACGTGCTGAGCGCCGCCGCGCCGCGCTCGCCGCTGGTCAAACTCAGTAGCGGCAGGTTGTTCTGATCGAGCAGGGTTAGGCCAAGTGGCAAATTGCTGGCGCTGGCAAAATCCTCCAGCCGTATTGTTTGCTCGATGCCAATCAGGGCCTCCAGCTTATTGCCGCTGTAGCTGTAAAGGGGGATAAGGACGTAGTAATTGCCGCTGTCGTGCCGGTTGCCGGGGGTAACCCAATATTGGGTGCCTTGCCGGTCGGTGAGGCGCGCGTTACGGAATTTGATAACCTGGCGCACCAGACTTTTCGGCGCGGCATCGTCGCCGTTCTCCACGCTGCGCATACTGAAATCCGCCAGGCACAGGCTTTCTCCGCCGATGTAAAACACCCGATTAAGGTCGTAAGCATCGGAAAAATTATCTTTCCAATAGCTGAGAAAATAGGTCAATGCGTTGACCGCGGCATGAAAGCGCGGAGTTTCTTTGGCGCAATCGCCGTTGGGAATCAGCGTGCTGTAGCGCGGTTGGGTCAATTTGGCGCCGGTGTTGCCGTCCAGCCTATCCATCCCGCTCAAGCTGCCGGTTAACCGGTTTTCCGCCATGTATTTCAGCTGACGCGTGATGTCTGCCGAGTGACGGATATAATTTTGCGCCTGTTCGTAGCTATTGTCGTACTCCTGGCGCATCACGGCTTCCCGCTGGTGCAGCAGACTGAAGAAATAAAGAAAGGATAGCAACGCGCCGAGCGCCCACAGCATGAGTGCCAGCGTCCTGAACAGGTAGCGGGATATTTTGACCGTGGTGCGAAACGAAGTGAAATATTTCAAACCCGTACCGTTCGATTAGAGAAAATCAGCCTAAATTAAAAAGGCCAGCGCAACCGCGCTGGCTCTTTTTGGTTACCGTTACTCGCCGGCGCGACGCCGGCCGTGGCGATTATTCGCGTTCGCCGTCGACCTCATCGTCACCGTCGACGCCATTATCCGCCTCATCGGCGTCATCAGCATCCGCGAGGCTGTCATCCGCCAGCGCGTCAGGGCTCGCCACCGAATCCAGATCGTCGTCATCGACCGGTTCGGCGACGCGTTGCAGACCCACCATGTGTTCGTCCTGCGCGGTGCGAATGAGCGTCACGCCCTGGGTATTGCGGCCCACGATGCTTACCTCGGAGACCCGCGTACGCACCAGCGTACCGGCGTCCGTTATCATCATGATCTGATCGCAATCATCCACCTGTACCGCGCCGACCACTTCACCATTGCGTTCGCTCACCTTGATGGAGATAACGCCCTGGGTGGCGCGGGACTTGGTCGGATATTCCGCCTGCGCGGTACGCTTGCCGTAGCCGTGCTGCGTCACCGTCAGTATCGGCCCCTCGCCGCGCGGCACGATGAGAGACACCACCCGGTCGCCTCCAGCCAGATTGATACCACGCACGCCGGTCGCGGTCCGCCCCATGCTGCGCACCTGGTTTTCCGGGAAGCGCACCACCTTACCGTAGGCGGAGAACAGCATGACCTCGTTGCTGCCGTCGGTCAGATCCACACCAATCAGCTCATCGCCATCGTTAAGGTTGACGGCAATGATACCGGCGCTGCGCGGACGGCTGAACTCAATCAGGGACGTTTTCTTCACGGTGCCGCTGGCGGTCGCCATGAAGACGTGGCGTCCTTCTTCGTACTCACGCACCGGCAAGATGGCGGTAATGCGTTCGTTGGACTCCAGCGGCAGCAGATTGACTATAGGCCGCCCACAGGCGCCGCGGCTGGCTTCCGGCAGTTGATAAACCTTCATCCAGTACATCCGTCCCCGGCTGGAGAACAGCAAGATAGTGTCGTGGGTATTCGCCACCAGCAGCCGGTCGATAAAGTCCTCTTCCTTGATGCTGGCCGCCGACTTCCCTTTACCGCCGCGGCGCTGCGCCTCATAGTCCGTCAACGGCTGGTACTTCACGTAACCCTGATGGGACAGGGTGACGACAACATCTTCCTGATTAATCAGGTCTTCGATATTGATATCCGACGTATTGGCGGTAATCTCGGTGCGGCGCGGGTCGTTATACTGCTCTTTGATGGCCACCAGCTCTTCGCGGATCACCACCATCAAGCGGTCAGGATTCTGCAGGATACGGATAAGTTCAGCTATCTGGGTCAGCAGCTCCTTATATTCATCCAGCAGTTTTTCATGCTCCAGGCCGGTCAGTTTTTGCAGACGCAAATCCAAAATCGCCTGGGCCTGCTGCTCGGTCAGGTAATATTGCCTGTCGCGAATGCCGTATTCCGGCTCCAGCCATTCCGGCCGCGCAGCGTCGTCGCCGGCGCGCTCTAGCATAGCGGAGACGGTGCCCAGCGCCCATGAACGCGCGACCAGGGCGGCCTTCGCTTCCGCCGGCGTCGGCGCCTGGCGAATCAGCTCAATGATCGGGTCGATATTCGCCAGCGCCACCGCGAGCGCTTCCAGAATATGCGCGCGCTCGCGGGCTTTGCGTAATTCAAAAACCGTGCGGCGGGTCACCACTTCACGGCGGTGGCGCACGAAGGCGGATAAAATATCCTTCAGCGGCAAGATCTTCGGCTGCCCCTGATGCAGCGCCACCATGTTGATGCCAAACGACACCTGCAACTGGGTCAGGGAGTAAAGGTTGTTGAGCACCACCTCCCCCACCGCGTCGCGTTTGATTTCAATGACGATCCGCATGCCGTCCTTGTCGGACTCATCGCGCAGACCGCTGATGCCTTCGACGCGCTTTTCCTTTACCAGCTCGGCGATTTTCTCAATCAAACGCGCTTTATTCACCTGATAGGGAATTTCATGCACGATGATAGTTTCCCGGCCGGACTTGCTGTCCGTTTCCACCTCGGCGCGCGCACGGATGTAGATTTTGCCGCGCCCGGTGCGGTAGGCCTCTTCTATGCCGCGCCGGCCATTAATGATGGCGGCGGTCGGGAAATCGGGCCCGGGGATGTGTTCCATTAAGCCTTCGACGCTGATGTTCTCATCGTCGATATAGGCCAGACAGCCGTCAATGACTTCCGCGAGGTTGTGGGGCGGTATATTGGTGGCCATTCCCACCGCGATGCCGGAAGAGCCGTTGACCAACAGGTTCGGGATCCTGGTGGGCATGACATCGGGGATTTGCTCGGTGCCGTCATAGTTGGGCACGTAATCGACGGTCTCTTTTTCCAGATCCGCCAGTAATTCGTGGGCAATTTTGGCCATGCGCACTTCGGTATAACGCATCGCCGCGGCGGAGTCGCCGTCAACGGAACCGAAGTTGCCCTGGCCATCCACCAGCATGTAACGCAGCGAGAACGGCTGTGCCATACGCACGATGGTGTCGTAGACGGCGGTATCCCCGTGGGGGTGATATTTACCGATGACGTCGCCGACAACGCGCGCCGATTTTTTATAAGGTTTATTCCAGTCATTACCGAGCACGCTCATAGCGAACAGCACGCGACGGTGCACGGGCTTGAGCCCGTCACGCACATCCGGCAACGCACGTCCAACGATGACGGACATGGCGTAATCCAGATAAGAACGTTTCAGCTCTTCTTCGATATTGACCGGTGTAATTTCTCTGGCAAGGTCGCTCATGGAGCCGCTATCCCTCTACTAATGAAGCTTCTACCCGGATTTAAAGGTGTCAAAGTATACCATCTTTTTTCTGTGAAAGGGCACCGTCACCGTTGAAAGGCGCAGCGGAATCATCTCATGTCGCGGCAAGCGCCCCCAACCGCGACGGCACGCCGAAAATGCCCGCTTTTCCGGGCAAACAGGCTGCCGGACGGTCCGGTTGCGCGTATACTTAGCCGATAAATGGATAAGGAGCTGTTACATGACCCCTGAAGTGAGCAATGAAGCGAGCCAGCCGGCTGCGCCTCGTCAGGAAAACGTCGATCCGAACGAAATCGCCAAATTTGACGCCGTCGCCGCCCGCTGGTGGGATCTCGAAGGAGAGTTCAAACCGCTGCACCGCATCAATCCGCTGCGCCTGGATTATATTCTCGAACGCGCCGGCGGACTGTTTGGCAAAAACGTACTGGACGTGGGCTGCGGGGGCGGCATTTTGGCGGAAAGCATGGCGCGGGAAGGGGCCAAGGTCACCGGGTTGGATATGGGCGCCGAGCCGCTGGCGGTCGCCCGCCTGCACGCACTTGAGAGCGGCGTGACGCTGGCGTATCACCAGCAGACGGTTGAAGAACACGCCGAGGCGCATCCCGGCGCCTATGATGTCGTGACCTGTATGGAAATGCTGGAGCATGTGCCGGATCCGGCGTCGATTGTCCGGGCCTGCGCCCGTTTGGTGAAACCCGGCGGGGAGGTGTTTTTCTCAACGCTGAACCGTAACCCGAAGGCCTGGCTGATGGCTATCGTCGGCGCTGAATATGTGCTGCGTATGGTGCCGCGGGGGACCCACGATATTACAAAATTCATTAAGCCCGCCGAATTGCTGGGTTGGGTGGATGATACCCCGCTGCGCGAGCAGCACATTATCGGACTGCATTACAATCCGCTGAAGGATCGTTTCTATCTCGGCGGCAACGTCGATGTCAATTATATGCTGCACACGCGGCGCCAGGCGTAAGGCGCCCCGCCGCCCGAGACAGTTAACGGCAAGGACTGCCGGCGCGATCGCCGTCCCGGCAGCCCTTGCCGCCGGCGGCCCCTGACTCTCCTCTCTCCCGCCTGCTACGGCCGCCGCTATCCCCTCCTGCCAAAGAACCACCGCCTTCTCGCCCTGCCTCTCTCCTGCCCTCCGGTCCAGCCATGTCACCCCGCCTTTTCCCCTGCTAGCGCGTCCAGCGATTCCGTCCCATCCTGGCGGCCATCGCGGTCAGCGTTCAATTAAGCAACGATTACATTATTTTAGAAATTTTTATCCCCCTCAATTGACAAGCGCGAAGCGCAGGCACAATAGCGGCTTACCCACTTGATGACCGTTTCTCCCCAACGTTATCCACAAAAGTAAGCAAGTTACTCACTTGCATTGCGCAGGCTTTGTCACTATCTTGTTACCAAACTAACAAAAAGACCCCATATATAGTGATTTGCCCCCTGGCAAGGCACTATTTTGCCTGCGCGCCAGCGAGGGCGGTTGCGGGTCACTCAGACAGGTATACTGCCGCATGAACCAGAGTCTGCTCGTCACAAAGCGCGATGGACGTAAAGAAACCATTAACCTTGATAAAATCCACCGGGTCATCGACTGGGCGGCCGAGGGGTTGGAAAACGTTTCCGTTTCCCAAGTGGAATTACGCTCCCATATTCAGTTCTACGACGGCATCAAAACCGCCGATATTCATGAAACCATTATCAAAGCCGCGGCGGATTTGATTTCACGCGAGGCGCCTGACTACCAGTATCTCGCCGCCCGGCTGGCGGTGTTCCATTTGCGCAAAAAAGCCTATGGCCAGTTTGAGCCGCCAAAACTCTACGATCATGTGTCGCGGCTGGTCGCCATGAGCAAATACGACAAACATCTGCTGACCGACTACAGCGCCGAAGAATTCGAGCAGATGGACGGGTTTATCGATCATTGGCGCGATATGAATTTTTCCTACGCCGCCGTCAAACAGCTGGAAGGCAAGTATCTGGCGCAAAACCGGGTGACCGGCGAAATCTATGAAAGCGCCCAGTTTCTGTATACGCTGGTCGCGGCCTGCCTGTTCTCCGGCTATCCCCGCACGACCCGTCTGGATTACGTCAAGCGGTTCTATGACGCCGTTTCGACGTTCAAGATATCGCTGCCGACGCCGATTATGTCCGGCGTACGCACCCCGACCCGTCAGTTCAGCTCCTGCGTACTCATCGAATGCGGCGACAGCCTCGACTCCATTAACGCCACCTCCAGCGCGATTGTGAAATACGTGTCCCAGCGCGCCGGGATAGGCATCAATGCTGGCCGCATCCGCGCGTTGGGGAGCCCGATTCGCGGCGGCGAAGCTTTCCATACCGGCTGTATTCCGTTCTATAAACATTTCCAGACCGCGGTCAAATCCTGCTCCCAGGGCGGCGTGCGCGGCGGCGCGGCCACGTTGTTCTATCCCATGTGGCATCTGGAAGTCGAAAGTCTGCTGGTGTTGAAAAACAACCGCGGCGTAGAAGCCAACCGGGTGCGTCATATGGATTACGGCGTGCAGCTTAACAAACTGATGTATCAGCGTCTGGTCAAGGGCGAGGACATCACGCTGTTCAGCCCCTCCGACGTGCCGGGGCTGTATGACGCCTTCTTCGCCGATCAGGATGAATTCGAGCGGCTGTATACCCTGTATGAGCAGGACAGCAGTATCCGCCAGCGCCGCATCAAGGCGGTGGAGCTGTTCTCGCTGATGATGCAGGAGCGCGCTTCCACCGGCCGCATCTATGTGCAAAACGTCGATCATTGCAACACCCACAGCCCGCTCGACGCCGCGGTGGCGCCGATTCGCCAGTCCAACCTGTGCCTGGAAATCGCCCTGCCCACCAAGCCGTTGGACGATGTCAACGACGACAGCGGTGAAATCGCCCTGTGTACCCTGTCGGCCTTTAACCTTGGGGCTATCGACAGCCTTGACGATCTGGGCGAGCTGGCGACGCTTGCGGTGCGCGCGCTCGATGCGTTGCTCGACTACCAGGACTATCCGATCCCGGCCGCCAAACGCGGCGCCATGGGCCGCCGCACGCTCGGCGTCGGCGTGATCAACTTCGCGTACTATCTGGCCAAACATGGCGTACGCTATTCCGACGGTAGCGCCAACAATCTGACCCACCGCACGTTTGAAGCCATTCAATATTATCTGTTGAAGGCGTCCAACGATCTGGCTCGTGAGCGCGGCGCCTGCCCGTGGTTTAATGAGACCACTTATGCGCAGGGTATTTTGCCCGTCGATACCTATAAAAAGGATCTCGACGGCATCGTTAGCGAACCCCTGCATTATGATTGGGAAACGCTGCGCGCGGATATCAAGCAGCACGGCTTGCGTAACTCTACCCTGTCAGCGCTGATGCCTTCGGAAACGTCTTCGCAGATTTCCAACGCCACCAACGGCATCGAACCGCCGCGCGGCCTGGTGAGTATCAAAGCGTCCAAAGACGGTATTTTGCGCCAGGTGGTGCCGGAGTCTATCCAGTTACAGAAAGCCTATGAGCTGCTGTGGGAAATGCCGGGCAACGATGGCTATCTGCATTTGGTGGGTGTGATGCAGAAGTTTGTCGATCAGGCCATCTCCGCCAACACCAATTACGATCCGTCCCGTTTCCCGGCCGGTAAAGTACCAATGAAGCAACTGTTAAAGGATTTGCTGACCGCGTACAAATTCGGGGTGAAAACCCTGTATTACCAGAACACCCGCGACGGCGCGGAAGACGCGCAGGAAGACATGCAGTCGACGCAGCAGGACGATTGCGAAAGCGGCGCCTGCAAGATTTGAACATGGACGCGGGCGGTAGCGATGCCGTCCGCGTGTAACGGGAGCCCCCATGGCCTATACCACCTTTTCACAAGTTAAAAACGACCAACTGCTGGAGCCGATGTTCTTCGGCCAGTCGGTCAACGTTGCGCGTTTTGATCAGCAGAAACACGACATATTTGAAAAGCTGATTGAGAAACAATTGTCGTTTTTCTGGCGTCCGGAAGAGGTCGATGTGTCGCGCGATCGCATCGACTATCAGGCGCTGCCGGAACACGAAAAACATATCTTTATCAGTAACCTCAAATACCAGACGCTGCTGGATTCCATCCAGGGCCGCAGCCCCAATGTCGCGCTATTGCCGCTGATCTCGATACCGGAGCTGGAAACCTGGGTGGAAACCTGGGCGTTTTCCGAAACCATACACTCGCGCTCCTATACCCATATCATCCGCAATATCGTCAACGATCCGTCGCTGGTGTTCGACGACATCGTCACCAATGAGGAAATCCTGAAACGCGCCAAAGATATCTCCGGCTATTACGACGGACTTATCGAGCTGACCAGCTATTACCATCTGCTGAGCGAAGGCACTCATCAGGTCAACGGTAAAACGGTGGTGGTGAACCTGCATGAGCTGAAGAAAAAGCTTTATCTTTGCCTGATGAGCGTCAATGCGCTGGAGGCGATCCGCTTCTACGTCAGCTTCGCCTGCTCTTTCGCCTTCGCCGAGCGCGAGCTGATGGAAGGTAACGCCAAAATTATCCGCCTTATCGCCCGCGACGAAGCTCTGCACCTGACCGGCACCCAGCATATGCTGAACCTGATGCGCTCCGGCGAGGATGATCCCGAAATGGCCGAGATCGCCCTCGAATGTCAGCAGGAAAGCTATGATTTGTTCTTGCTGGCGGCGCAGCAGGAGAAAGAGTGGGCCAGCTATCTGTTCCGCGACGGCTCTATGATCGGCCTGAACAAAGATATCCTGTGCCAATATGTGGAATACATCACCAATATCCGCATGCAGGCGGTCGGCCTGGATCTGCCCTTCGCCACCCGCTCCAATCCTATTCCGTGGATTAATTCCTGGCTGGTGTCGGATAACGTGCAGGTGGCGCCGCAGGAGGTGGAGGTCAGTTCCTATCTGGTAGGTCAGATTGACGCCGAAGTTAACAGCGACGACCTTAGCGACTTCCAGCTGTAACATGGCGCAGCCCCTTATTCACCTGCGGCCGTGCGGTGCCGCGCTTTCCTGCAGCGAAGCGCATCGCTCGCTGCTGGACGCGCTGGAGGCGCACCAGGTACCGGTAGAATTCCAGTGCCGCTCCGGCTACTGCGGCGCCTGTCGCCTGCGTCTGCTGGCGGGTAAGGTGAAATACCACCAGGAGCCGCTGGCCTTTGTCGGCCGTGGGGAAATCTTGCCCTGCTGCTGCCTGCCGGTCGACGATATCGAGCTGGAATTGTAGACCTGGCCCCAAACCAACATTGCCACACCGGCTTCTTCCTCCCCCGCAATACACTTACCGCAGTCGCGCGCGGAGAACGCGCTATGACATTGGCGTTCTCTCTGCGCAAAATGCGCCAAGCCGTACGATACGCTGAACACCGTATTAGAAAATTATGTGAAATGAATGAAAATGCCGGCAGTCCTTTTGCTAACGATGATAGACCAATAGGAGTGCTATATGGCAATAAGTACTGGAAATACCTACTTTTCTAATACCCTCAGCGCGGCGCGCATTGGGGAAATTATGGAAAATAACGGCGAGTCACCACCGACGATGACGCTCTGGGAAAAGATCAAAGACTTCTTCTTCAATGGCGACACCCAAAAATGTCTCTACCTCTTGAATGAACTCTGCCATCCCCCCGCCGATATTACAAAACGCGACATTAAAAGTTATTTTGAGCAGCTGCGGGGTATGGCAAATTACAGCGACAGTCTTCGTTTTACGCAGGTCAATGATTTACGGTTCACCATCACCGATAAAGATTTCAGACCGGTGTTATCGCTGAATCTGCAAAAAGATTCCTATACCGTACAGGCGGAATACCAGGAAGACTCCGTTTATGCTTATGAAAAAACGCCGCCTCTTTATACGCCCCCGCGGCCTACAGCGTCAACCCCCCTAGCCGGCTACACCGACAAAGAGCATGTCCTGTTCCCCCGCCCGGCAGACGATAGCTTGGGCCGCCGCCCAGCCGCCTGCGCAGCGCTTACGTTTTACACCGCGGTCCACGACGTCGCTCACGCCCGCAGCACCTCCCGAGCCGACGCCGAATCATCTCCTTTGCTCGGTCAGCCCCCGCGATGCGCTTATTGCCCTTAACGTACGCTGCTATCCTTACGTGCAGTGCGAGGGATATATGCCCGAGACCGTAGAAGTATTTCAAGCAAAGCGAATTCACCGCCTTCCCGACACTTTCCCCGCCACGCTTGCCACATTGAGTCAATGATTCGCCACAATTATCGCAAACGGCTCTCGATAATCTAGCAACGCGAGCCCCCCATCTGGTCGATCTCCACCTTAAAGACTGTGACTTGTCACGCTTGCCTGAACATTTACCTACCACGCTGACGCACGTTAGTCTTTCCCAGCACGCCCCGATGTCGCCGGCGAGTCTGGATAATCTGAAAGATCACTTGCCCGCATTAAAAAGCTTAGCGTTGACAGGCAACGGTTTTACCCGGTGGCCACAGGGGCTGCCGTCCAGCCTGCACACCCTGCGGGTGTCTGCCCAACTCATCAATCGCGCGTCGATAGAGGATATTGCGCAGCTATCCGACATGTCGCTTTTGATCATCACGCCCGATGCATCCAATCCGTTGCCCGAATGGCTAGAACAGCGTTCCCCCAACATCACGCTCATGACATAAGGCGCGATATAAGGACCGATTAAACCGTTAGTTGTAACTTATTCCGTAACGGAATTGGTTTTCGCTGCGCCAATCGGTATGCTTGGCTACCGTAAAATTTTTACCTAAGCCTCGACGTCTATGTCTTACTTTTCAGTACGACGCATGTCGCCACGTTGGCTGATGGCCATAGCGCCACCGGCGAGCGGCATGTCATACGCAGCCGCTATATGAGTGAATCGCCCGTCTGGGCCGCCAACCAGGGCGATCTGGCCGGTGCGGCGAAAATCTTGCGCCATTCCTACGGTATCAATGCCGAGGTCGCGCCGGATGCGCCGGCGGCACAGATTAACCGCCGCGCCAAAGCCGGTTTACGCAATTACGCCGCGCTGCTGCGCGGCGTTTACCTGCGGCGGACGGTGCTGGCGACCATCATATCATCGCCGTCGCCTCCTCGTTCGCCTATAATGCGGTCGCCTTTGGTCTGCCGGTTATCCTCAGCAGCTTTCTGGAACAGTCCGTGCTAAATACCATACTGTTCTCGCTGGCGCTGAACCTCTTGTTCGCGTTTGTCGGCGGGCTGCTGCTGGCGGTGCGTTTTGTGCCCCGATTTGGCGCCTGGCCCATGACCGTGCTGGGTTACGCCCTACAGTTGTTGTCGCTCATCGGGCTGGCACTCATCGGCCGCCCCCACGATGGCATGCAGGCCGGGCTGGCTATCGCCATGCTGGCGTTATTCCTGTTCGGACAAGGGATCGGCCCTGGCTCGCACAGCATGACCTTCGCCTCTCTGAGCTACCCCACCTCGCCGCGCGGCGTAGGCGTAGGCGTGGGCTTTAACCAGACGCTGATGCGTGCCAGTTCGACGCTGTCGCTGTTTCTGTTCCCCGGTGCTGACGGCGCTGCTCGGCACCGGCGTGTTCTGGGTGATTGCGCTGGCGCCGCTGCTGGGCCTGCTGGCGCTGCTGACGCTGCGCTGGGAGCCGTCAGGTTACGATGTGGATGCGGAAGATTTTGCGCCGTCATTGGCTTCGGCGGTAGGATAAGCCGCCGTGGTAAGCGGAGCCGCCATAGCGGGATAAGCCGCCGTGGTAATGAGCAGCCGTGGTAATGAGCAGCCGTGGTAATGAGCAGCCGTGGTAATGAGCAGCCGTGGCAAGAGAAGCCGCCGTGGTAAAACAAGCCACCGTGGCAAGATGACAAAGGGGGCCGTCGCTTGGCGACGGCCCCCTGTTTATTTGGCCAGCAGCGAAATCGACGTCGCCGCGACGCGCGGTTCAAAGCGTAGCCGCGAGACGCACCCAGCCATATTCAGCGTAAACCGCTCTCCCCTGCAGCCAGCGCTGCAGCATCATCAATGCCATCAGCGCAACCACTTCCTGACGGGCGCACAGCGGGTGCCGCGCCAGATTGTTGCGCAATACGATGGTTTGCGCAAAATCCTGCGCCGGCGTATGCAGCGCCACGCTGAAATGATCTTGCGTTAACTCTCCTACCACCAGCCCCAGCGAGGCGCCGTGGCGCTGCGCCAGCTGCGCGGCCTGCTGCGCCAGCACCGATAAATCGGCAAGCGGCGCGGCACCCGCTTTATCGGCAGGCCACCATTCGCCCCCCGTCACCGGCACGCCGGCGCTCCGACACTGCCAGGTAACCATACCGGCAGTGTACTGCTCCGCCAGCGCCAGGGTCAGCCCCCGCTGCGGCAGCAGCTGCGCCAGACGGGCCGGTATATCGTCGGTCCCTTCATAAAGCTGGCTGTCACCGGCCACCGCACGGATCAGTTGCCACACCTGCTCCACCGCCGCGCGTTCATGAGCCGGGCCGGTCAGTTTGAGTTCGATAATCGGCATCGAGGAGCAGTAGCCAAGCACGACGTCTTCCGGCAGCGGCAGACCGTCCAGCTCATTGGCCAAATCGCTTTCACCACGGCCAAAGGTCGTCATCCTCAGGCACAGTGGCGGATCCGGCAAGTCAAACCGCTCGCGCAGGCGCGGCACGATTTCACGCTCCACCATCACCTTGAATTCCGACGGCACGCCGGGGGTGAAAAACAGCAGGCAGCGGTTAAGCTGCAGCGCAAACCCGCAGGCGGTACCCACCGGATTATCAATCAGCTCGGCGCTGGCGGGAATGAGTGCCTGCTTCCGGTTGCTGGGCGCCATCTCGCGGCCGCGTTCGGCGAAATAAGCCGCCATCTTCGCCAGCCACTCCGCATGCTCCACCAGTTCATCGCCAGCGGCGGTGGCGGCGGCCAGCGCGCTGAGATCGTCGCTGGTCGGTCCCAGGCCGCCATTGACAATCAACACATCCGCCCGCAGGCTGCGCTCGGTCATCGCCGCCACCAGCGCGGACAGATTGTCGCCGACGGTCATGCGCGATGACATCGGCATCCCCTGCTCGAACAGATAGTTCGCCAGCCAGGCGGCGTTGGTGTCGACAATCTGACCGTGCAGGACTTCATCGCCCGTGCACAGCATTTCTACCCTAAGCATGCTCTTCTCCTGTGATCCTGTACCGCCACTTTAAAAAGCGGCATCGACAAACACAACACCTGTTCGAGGGATTTTCACGAAATGCGATAATTGCCAGAAGGCGACGGGGGCGTAGCCGTGCTCGGACTCACCCTCCTGAGTTCTGCGCCAGCCAGGCGTGGATAGCCCCGCGCGGAATTTTTATGCCGCCCTGGTTGAGCGCCGGCGGCAGGTCATGCCACAGGGCGCTGCCAAGGGGACAATTGCGGTTCGAGCCAGGCACGCAGCGCCGCCGTCCACCACCGCCACCGGCCGGTGGCCATATTCCGGGTCGGCCACGAGCGCAATAAATGCCTGGCGGACGCCGTCGTGGCCGGAAAACAGACGTTCGATGTCCTCGGGCTGCACGCCTTCGCCGCCGCAGAAAAAAAGATTATCCAGCCGCCCGGCGATGGTCAATTGGCCGGCGCGCATCATGCCGCGGTCGCGGGTATGAAACCAGCCATCGCCCTCATCAAGCGGCAGCAATTGTCCCTGTTGCCAATAACCTGCGGCCTGGTTGGCCCCGCGCAGCCAGATCTCGCCCTGTTCCAACCGCAGACTGCGCCCGGCCAGCGGCAATCCGACCCCTGCCGAGCCGTCCGCACGCCCGGCACAGACGGTTGAGGCAAATTCGGTCAGTCCGTAACCACACCAACAGCGGATACCTGCCGCTTCGGCGCGCATCGTGAGTTCGGCAGGGATCATCGCGCCGCCAAGCAGAACATCGCTGAGCGACAGCGCCGCTACGGAGCCACCGAGCAGCCGCCATAACTGCGTCGGCACCAATGACGCATGACTGCACCCCAGCAGCGCCTGCTCCAGCGGCCTGCCTTCCCGCACCGCCAGCCGCGCGCCGGCATACAGCCAGCGCCAGACGATGCCCTGCCCGGAAACATGATACAGCGGCAGCGACAAGAGCCAACAGCCCGTGCGCCGGAAGTCCAGCAGCGCCACTACCCCCGCCGCACTGCATAAATGGGCGGCGTAGCGGTGGGCCGCCGCCTTGGGCAAACCGCTCGATCCCGAGGTCAGCGTTAGAGTCGCCAGACGCTGGGCATCCCAGAGCGCTGCCGGGGGCGCTAAAGCGTCGACGTCAACCGGCGCCCGCGCCGGCGACAGCAATGACAGATCAACGTCGAGCGGCATTATGCCCGACGGCCAAGCCGTTTTTTCACTGCTCCAACCAAACGCCAGATCGAGCGTCGGCAGCCGGCGCGCCAACAACTCGGCCGGCAAACGGGGATTCAGCGGCGCCACCCGCGCACCGCATTCCAGCGCGGCCAAATAGGCCAACAGCAGCGTCAGCGAATTTTGACCCATTAACGCCACGCCGCAGCCCGGCAGCACGCCCGCCCGTCGCCAGCACGCCGCCTGCCGCCAGCTCACATCGCCCTGCGGCCCGTGCAGAGCCACCGCATCAGGAATCTGTTGTGCCCACTGACGCCAGGGCCAATCATCAAAATGCTCAGGCATTGCCTCCTCCCTCAAGACCTTTGCTCATGGCATCGTCTCGACAGGTTCCAACTGCGCCCAGGACCACAGCGGTAAATCACAGCCGGGCCAGGGCCGCACTAATTGCGCCTGCATCAGCGACAAGGTATCCAGCCCTGGCGTCACCGCGGGCGTTAGCCAATGCGCCAAACGGGAAAGCTGGGTCAGCGCCAGACTCGATTCAACACCCGAGCTGATAACCGTCGTCAAACCAAGCTGCCGGGCGTGATCCAACGTCTGCCGGCAGTACGCCAGCGTGCCCGTCAGCCCGGGTTTCACCACCAGCGCCGCGAAGGCCAGCAAATCCGCAGGGCTGGCGCAAGGCTCTTCGAGAAAATCGATGCGGGACAGGCAGTCCGGGGCCAGATAGCGGGCGAACTGCAGGGCGCGCTCGCGCGTCCAGCGGCAATTGGCATCCAGCCGCAAACGCAAATCGGGCAGCGCCGACAGCAGCATATTCACCGTCAGACTGTCCCGGATCGCCTCATACATCCCCACCTTCAGCTTGGCCACTTTGGCGCCCGGCAACCCCGCCAGATGCGCCAGCGCTTCGTCGGGATCGCCGGTACACAGCGGAACGCTGCGATAGTCCGCCTGCGCCGGTAGCGCATCGTCGAGTTCCGCCAGCGCGCAACTGATGCCGAAACCCACCGACGGCAGCGGCGCGATTTCGCCTTCGCCGCGCCGTCCCGACGCTTCCAGCACAACCACCCACTCCTCGCGCCGGGCAAGGCGCTGATTTCCCACCACCACGCCGGGCTGCATAGGCAGACGGTAGCGATAAAGCGACGCCCGGCGCATCAGGGATTACGCTTGAATTGGCTGAAAACGGGCGGGCGCTTTTCGATAAAGGCGTTGCGGCCTTCTTGCCCCTCGTCGGTCATGTAAAAGAGCATGGTCGCATTCCCAGCCAGCTCCTGCAAACCAGCCTGTCCGTCGCAATCCGCGTTGAGCGCCGCCTTCAGGCAACGCAATGCGATGGGACTGTTGGCCAGCATCTCCCGGCACCAGCGCACGGTTTCGATTTCCAGACGCTCCAGCGGTACCACGGCATTTACCAGCCCCATCTCCAGCGCCTGCTGTGCGTTGTACTGACGGCACAAAAACCAGATCTCCCGCACTTTCTTCTGGCCGACGATACGCGCCATATAAGACGCGCCCCAGCCGCCGTCAAACGAGCCGACTTTCGGGCCGGTCTGGCCGAATACCGCATTATCCGCCGCCAGGGTTAAATCGCACATCAGATGCAGCACATGGCCGCCGCCGATGGCATAGCCAGCCACCATCGCCACGACCGGTTTGGGGCAGGTGCGGATCTGGCGTTGAAAATCGAGTACGTTCAGGTGATGCACGCCGCCGTCATCCTGATAACCGCCGTAATCGCCGCGTACTTTCTGATCGCCGCCGGAGCAGAAGGCTTTTTCCCCCTCTCCGGTGAGGATAATCACGCCGATGCCCTCATCATAGCGGGCGTCGCTCAGCGCCATCATCATTTCTTTGACCGTCAGCGGACGGAACGCATTACGCACCTGCGGATGGTTAAGGGTAATTTTGGCGATACCGTCCGCGGACTTGTGATAGCGGATATCGGTGAACTCGCCGCTGCAATCACGCCAGTCGATTGGGGCATACCAAGAGTCTTCATTAGGTTCAAGCATCATGCGTTCCTTTATTCAAACGGAGCCAGCAAAGAAAGAAGTCGTGCGGCAAACGCCTGCGGGTTGCCACGATGGGCGTTATGCCCCGCTGCCGGTATCGGCCACCAGGGCAGCCGCGCCTGCTCGGCCAGCGCGGAAAATTTGGCGTCCTGCGCGCCACACAGATAACCGAATGGCAATGTCAAACGGCGCAACGGCGCCAGAAGATCCGGCTGACGGCCCAGCGAACCGGCCATCAGCATCGCCGCAATCCCCGCACCGCGGTTACCGGCACGCAGTCGCATCAGGGCCGCGCGCTGCGTCGGCGTTAAATCGCTAAACACCGGCTGGCGGTACCAGTCGGCCAACACCGTCGCCAGCGGTTCGCCGGCAAAGCGCCGCGCCCACGCCATATCGTGCCGCAACCGCTGCCGGCACACGGGCGCATCCGCCAGACCGGGATGGGCACCTTCAACATACAACGCGCGCAAACGAGGATCCTGACCATGACAGGCGTGATACAGCGCGAGACGCCCGCCGAGGGAATAGCCGATGAGGATATAATCGCCAATGTCCAGCCCGCGCAGGGTCTGCGCCATCTCCGCCACCAGTTCGCGCAAAAGAGAAGCCCCCTGCTCCGCCGGCACCACCAGCTCAACCAGCGTTGCCGCCCCCGCCGCCGGCTGCCGGCGCCAGACGGCGTCCAACATCGCCCGTAGCGCCCCCATGCTGTCCGGCCGCTGGTAGTCCAAACCAAACATCGCCGCCGCATGGCGGAAATCCACCTCCTGCGGCATGACATAATACGCCTAGCGCACCGTCTCCGGGGTTGGCAGCAGCGAGAAAATTTGGCCGCCGTTATTGTTCACCACCAGAATCACCACCGGCGCCGGGCAATGGCGAAACAGCGCCAGGGAATTCATGTCGTACAGCGCCGATACGTCGCCCAGCAGCGCGAGCAGCGGCCTGGCGGTGGCCCGCGCGACGCCGGCGGCGGTCGCCAGCAGGCCGTCAATCCCGCTGGCGCCCCGGTTGCCCCAGACCGGATAACCGGCCGGCACTTGCGCCAGCGCATCCGCCAAGCGGACGGTCAGGCTATTGCCAAGAAAGACGCCCCCACCCGCGGGCAATAGCGCCGGCAGCCGATAGGCCAGCCGCGCTTCGCAGACCCGGCTTCGGCCGCCGGCAGCAGCGTCTGACCTACCCGCCTCGCGGCGGCGGCGGCCAGGTCGGCCAAAACCGGGGCCCAAGGGGGATTAGCGACGGCCGGATGCAACGTTAGCCACGGTTCGGCTGCGGCGAAAATACGCCGCCCGCGGTGATGGCCCGGATCCCACTGGCCGGGCAGAGGATCCACCAGCCACAGCGCTTCGGCCGGGCACTCGGCCTGCCAGGCCAGCAGACGCTTGCCGGTCAGACTGCTGCCGAACTGCACCACTAATTCCGCGCGGGCAAGTTCCGCCTGCGCCGCCGGCGCGTTAAGCCAAAGGTCGGCATGGGGCAGCGGGCTGCCCGGTATGGGACAGCACATCGCCAAACAACGGCCAGCCCAATGTGCGCGCCCACTGCGCAATTGCGTCTCCCTGCGCGGCGTCGGTCCGGCCGGCGATCACCACGCCGCGGCGCCGGCGCCAGACGGGCCAGCACCACTTTATCCAGCCCACCTTGGCCAAATTGCGCGAGCGCCTGCTGCACCAGGTGCCTCCTCGCCGGCGCCGAAAGCATTAAGTCCGCAGATCCGGGGACGCCGGTTGCGCGGCAAGGAAACGCTGCGCCGCGTCGAGGCCGGCGAAGTGGCGCACCGGAGCTCGCCACCTCTTCGCTGCCGTCGCGGTGCTGCCAATAGCATTGAGGATAAAGCGGCCAGGCGTTAAGCCAATCCAGCAAGGGCATCGCGGCGCCGTCCGGCCAGGACAGAACCAGCTGCCGAACACCGGGCGCCGACGGCAGCAAATGGGCATTGAGGTATTGCCGCAGGGTGGAGATAAGCAGTGACAGCATAACGAACCGTTTATTTCAAAACCGGAATAATGAGAGGGATTATACGTATGGTGGGGGGTAAAACAAAACGCACCGTGCACAACAGTGGGGATAAAAAATGCGCAGGCCACGGCATCGTGACGCTGCGCATATCAGGCGGGCTACACGCAGGAGGACGGCGCCGCCGCGGCGGCGTCAATCCGTCCGGCCCCTCTTAACGACGGGCCAGCAGCAGCCCTACAACCAACCCGACGGACGCGCCGATACCCACGCCCGCCGTGCCAGGGATTTTCCTGCACGCAATCATCCGCAGCGCTCACCGCCTGCCGGGCTTTCAGATAATAGGTGTCGGACTCCTGACTCACCCGCGTTTTAACATCATCCAGCGCCTGCTGCGCGCGGGTCTTCAGCTCGACATATTTTTGATCGGTTTTATCGCCGGAATAAGCCAGCACTTCTTCCAGCGTTTCGGGCAAGAGCTGCACGTCATCGTCGACATGTGTTTCGTGCGGCTGAAGGGGATCGTTAGGTGTAGTCATCATTGTTCTCCGTGTTCTGATGAAGGGCGTCAGACTAACTATAGGCAAAAAATGCCCGTACCGGAGGACTATTCTCGCCGGAGCAATCCGAAAAAACGGGCTTTCGCTGATGATCATCGCCGTAAGGCGCACCGACGCCGCGGGGACACTCCCCGCGGCTCTTAGTTAGAGAATGGGCTGCGCCAATTGCACCAGGGTAATGAGCGGCTGCGGGTACAGCCCCAGCAGCAACACCAGCAGCGAGGAGATAAGCACCACCACGCCGCCGGCGGTCAGCGCCCAGTTGGACGGAGTGTCACGGCGCAGATTTTCCGGCGGCGACAGGTACAGACTGACCATGATGCGCAGGTAGTAAAACAGCCCGATGGCGCTACCGGCGACGACTGCGCCGGTCAACCAGCCCAGGTGGCTATTCACGCCCAGCGCAATGACGTAGAACTTGCCGATAAAGCCAAGGGTCATGGGGATCCCCGCCAGCGACAACATCATCACCGTCAGTACAGATGACAACAGCGGCTTATGCCAAAACAGACCCCGGTAGGAATACAGCGAATCCGCATCCTCGCCGGTGTAGGGGCTGAACATCAGACTGACGACGCCGAACGCCCCCAGACTGGCGAACAGATACCCCGCCAAATAAACGCCGACGGTTTCCAGCGCCAGCGTATGGGCCTGTACCGCTATTAATCCCACCAGCAAATAGCCCAGATGGGCGATGGAGGAATAGCCCAGCACCCGTTTGATGCTGCTCTGGCTTAACACCATCAGGTTGCCGAACAGCACAGAGGCGAAGGCGATAATCGCCAGCACCAGCCGCACCGTATCGCTGTGCGTCACCGGCGCATATAAAAACAGGCGCATAACGACCGCAAAAATCGCGATTTTACTGGCGGTGGCCAGGAAGGTCGACACCGGCGCGGGGGCGCCCTGATAGACATCCGGCGTCCACAAATGGAACGGCACCAGCGATAATTTGAAGCCAAGACCGACCACCATCATCCCCAGGCCCGCCAGCAGCACCGGCTGCGTCAGCATGGTGTCATTAAGCGTCCGACCAAGGGCGGCGAAAGATAACTGGCCGGTTTGGGCATACACCAGCGCCATACCGAACAGCAGGAAAGACGACGCCGCCGCGGACAGCAGCGTGTATTTGATGCTGGCTTCCAGAGAGCGCTTTTGGCGAAACGCATAGCCCACCATGCCGAACAGCGGCAGCGAAATCAGCTCAATACCCAGGAACAGCGCCGCCAGATGGTTGGCGCTGACCAGCAGAATACCGCCCATCGCGGCAATCAGCACCAGCAGATAGAACTCGTCGCGGTTGCCCGGATACCCCGCCAGCCAAGCGTAGGCCAGCGTGCTGGTCGCCAAACTGGCCACCAGCACCAGCCCGGTATAGAACATGGAAAACCCGTCGACGCGCATCAGCGGCGTCACATCCATCGGGCCGTTTTGCGTCACAAACCACAGCGACAGCAGCGCCAGGTTAAGCCCGATAACCGTCAGGGTGGCGTTAATAAAGTGGTTGCGTCGCCACGCAATGCACAGCATCACAACCACCACCGTCAATCCGACGATCAACAGCGGCAATAATGCGATCAGTTGTTGAGGAGTTATTGTCATGGCGAATTACGGCCTTGTCGTTGAAATAGTGGAACCGGCGTCGGCGGCGAACCAGTGCTGGATGTTGCTCATGGCGGCGGCTGAGGTATCCATAATCGGCTGCGGGAAGAACCCGAGCAGCACCAGCAGCACCACCAGCAACAAAATAATCAACCGTTCGCGCAGCGTCGCCATGCCCGGCAGCGGCTCGGTGGATTTAGCCGGGCCGTAATAAGCGCGCTGCATCATGATAAGCGAGTAGACCGACGCGAACACCAGTCCGAACGTGGAAATCACCGTAATCACCGGTACCACCGGGAAACTGCCGAACAAAATGGCAATCTCGCCAACAAAGTTGCCGGTGCCCGGCATCCCGAGCGTCGCGACGGCGAAGAACAGCGACAACGTCGGAATAAAGCTCAGCCGGCCCCACAGACCGCCCATCTGCCGCATATCGCGGGTGTGCAAACGCTCATACAGCTGGCCGCAAATGATGAACATGCCAGCGGCCGACAGACCGTGGGCGATCATCTGTACCACCGCGCCCTGATAGGCCAGCTGGCTGCCGCTGTAGATGGCGATCAGCACAAAGCCCATATGGGACACGCTGGTATAGGCGATAAGGCGCTTGATATCGGTTTGCGAAAACGCCATCCAGGCGCCGTAGAAAATGCCTACCACGCCCAGCCACATGGTGATGGGCGCGAACTGATGCGACGCATGGGGGAACAGCGGCAGGCTAAAACGCAACATCCCATAAGCCGCGGTTTTCAGCAAAATCCCCGCCAGGTCCACCGAACCTGCGGTAGGCGCCTGGCTGTGGGCATCCGGCAGCCAGCCGTGCAGCGGCACCACCGGCATTTTAACCGCGAAGGCCAAGAAGAAGCCCAGCATCAGCAGGTATTCCATCCGTTCCGACATCGGCGTGCGCAGCAAGTCTTCATAATTGAAGGTCCAGACGCCGGTGGCGTTATAGTGCACCAGCACCAGGCCGAGGATGGCCACCAGCATTACCAGACCGCTCGCCTGGGTATAAATGAAGAATTTGGTTGCGGCGGTGATACGCGTCTTACCGTCGGACGCCTTATGCCCCCACAGTGCGATGAGGAAATACATCGGCACCAGCATCATTTCCCAGAAGAAAAAGAAGAGAAACATGTCGATAGCCAGGAACACGCCGATAACGCCGCCGAGGATCCACAGCAGATTGAGGTGGAAGAACCCCCGGTAGCGCTGGATTTCACGCCAGGAGCAGAGGATAGCCAGCACCCCGAGCAGCCCGGTCAGCACTACCATCAGCAGCGACAGGCCGTCCAGCGCCAGATGGATGCTAATACCGAAGCGCGGGATCCAGGGGAGCAGATACTCCACCTGCCATTGCGGCAGCCCCTGCGCCATCGCCAGGGTGTATCCTCCCTGCTGCCACAGCAGCAATGAAAGCGCCAGTGTCAGCCCCATGGCAATCAAGGCTATCCAGCGCGGTACCCGGGTACCGAAACGCTCGCATTGCCAACACAGCAGACCGCCGATAAAGGGGATAAGAATTAGCCAAGGTAGTAGCATGGCGTTTTGCGTCCCTAATTGTAAAATCAATAAACTTGCGTGTCAGCGGAGCGGTACGTTACCCGCCGCTCCGCCCTAAGCCGGAAACGAAGCTCGGGGTATTCAGACGAATACCAGCAGCGCCACCACGATCACCGCACCCAGACCCATCGACGCCGCATACCAACGCAACTGCCCGTTTTCGCTCACCGTCAGGCCACGTCCGGCCCAGCGCGCCAGCAGCGCGGGAAGATTCATCACCGCGTTGAGCGGATCGCGCGCCAGCAGCCGCGCAATGGCCAGGTAAGGTTTGACGAAGATCTTGTCGTAAAGCCAGTCGAATTCCCAGGCGTGGAACCACCAAACCGTCAAGAAACGCCCCGGCGCGCTGGCGGCCACGGCGTTCACCAGACGGCGCTGGCCCAGCCACAGGGCCGCCGCCAGACAAATACCAATGATGGCGACCGCGCCCGAGGTGATTTCCAGCGCCAGCTTACCGTCATGACCGAACTCGCTGGCCGGCAGAACCCCCGCCAGCGGCGGCGTGATCCAGGCGCCGATAAAGGTGGAGAGCACCAAAAGCACCACCAGCGGCAGATGGTGGCTGATCCCGCGGCAGGCATGGGCTTTAATCTTCGCCTCGCCATGGAACACGATAAAGATCATGCGGAAGGTATAGACCGAAGTGAGGAACGCCCCCACCAGGCCGGCCATCATCAGTGCGCTATGGCCGTTGGCCAGCGCGCCCCAGAGGATTTCATCCTTGGAATAGAAGCCGGCGGTCACCAGCGGCAACGCCGACAGCGCCGCGCCGCCCACCAGAAAGCAGATATAGACCAGCGGAATCGACTTGCGCAGGCCGCCCATTTTGAAGATGTTCTGCTCGTGATGGCAGGCCAGGATCACCGAACCGGAGGACAAGAACAGCAGCGCCTTGAAAAACGCGTGGGTCATCAGGTGAAAAATGGCCGCGTCCCACGCCTGAACGCCCAGCGCCAGAAACATGTAGCCTATCTGGCTCATGGTGGAATAGGCGAGCACCCGCTTGATATCGGTCTGCACCAGCGCGGCGAAGCCGGCCAATACCAGCGTTACCGCGCCGATAATCCCCACCAGATGCAACACGTCCGGCGCCATCAGGAACAGGCCGTGGGTACGGGCGATAAGATACACGCCGGCGGTCACCATGGTCGCGGCATGGATCAGCGCCGAGACCGGGGTCGGGCCGGCCATAGCATCCGCCAGCCAGGTTTGCAGCGGCAGCTGCGCCGACTTCCCGACCGCGCCACCCAGCAGCATCAGCGTCGCCCAGGAGATGGCCGGAGAGCCTTCCGCCAGTTTTTGCGGCGCCAGCACCATCAGATCGTGGAAGTTCAACGTCCCGAGCTGGTCGTAAAGGATAAACAGCGCGAACGCCAGCAGCACATCCCCGACGCGGGTGACGATAAATGCCTTCATGGCCGCTGCGCCATTTTTCGACTCGGTATAGTAGAAACCGATAAGCAGATAGCTGCAAAGCCCTACCCCTTCCCAGCCGAGATACATCAGCAACAGGTTATCCGCCAGCACCAGCACCAACATGCTGGCGATAAACAGATTGGTATAGGCGAAGAAACGCGAATAGCCCTCTTCCCCGCGCATATACCAGGAGGCATAAAGATGGATGAAGAAGCCGACGCCGGTGACCACCGACAGCATCGTCAGCGACAAGCCGTCGAGGCTGAGCGTAATGGGGATCTGGAAATCACCCACCGCCATCCAGTGCCACAACGTCTGGGTATACACCGCCGCACCGTCGCCGCGTGCGCCGAGAAAATCCAGCGCCACCCAGAGGGTGGTCAATGCCGCCAGCCCGACGCTGCTGACGCCGACCGTCGCGGCGAGGTTTTCCGACCAGCGGCCGCGGGAAAACGCCAGCAGCAGGAACCCCGCCAAGGGGAATACTAGGGTTAAATAGAGTAGGTTCATCCGTGAATCTCGCTGACTGAATCGATATCCAGGGTCCGGCGGCGGCGATACAGCTGCAGCAGCAGCGCCAGGCCGATACTGGCCTCGGCGGCGGCCAGCGTGACCGCCAGGATATACATCACCTGCCCGTCCGCGTGGCCCCAATAGCTGCCGGCCACCACGAACGCCAGCGCCGAAGCGTTAATCATGATTTCCAGCCCCAGCAGCATGAAGAGCAGATTGCGGCGGATAATCATCCCCGTCAGGCCCAGCACAAACAGGATAGCGGCCAGGATGAGACCGTGTGATAACGGGATCATGCTTGCTCCTCCCCTCTTCTCTTGATGGCGTCGGTGATTTTCGGCCCCTTGTAGAGCGCATCGACGTTATCGCGTTCGTCACGGCCCAGATGGAAGGCGACCACCAGCCCCGCCAGCAACAACATGGAGGCCAGCTCCACCGCCAGCACATAAGGACCAAACAGCGCGATACCCACGGTTTTCGCCGCAATCAGGTCGCCGGCGATGCCGTGTTCGCCCGCGCCGGCCAGGGCGCGCACCAATATCGCCAATAGCACCAGCGACATCAGCGCGGGCCCGATCCAGGCCCGCGGGCGCAGCCAGGCGCGTTCTTGCCTATCGCGGCCGACGCTCATGTTGAGCATCATCACCACGAACACGAACAGCACCATGATGGCCCCGGCGTAAACGATAATTTCCAGCGCACCGGCGAAGTAGGCGCCCAGCGAGAAAAACACGCAGGCGATGGCCAGAAGCGAAATAATCAGGTACAGCAGCGCATGTACCGGCTGGGTATGGGTGATGACGCGCAACGTCGCCAGCACCGCCACCAGACCGGAAAGATAAAACGCCAGTTCCATCCAGTCTCCTTAGGGCAGCAAGCCTTTCACGTCGATAGGTTTGGCTTCGTTTTCCGCCTCGCCCTTGTCCTTGCCAGCGATCGCCATACCGGCCATGCGGTAGAAGTTATATTCCGGGTATTTACCCGGCCCTGAAATCAGTAAATCGTCTTTCTCATACACCAGATCCTGCCGCTTGTACTCGCCCATCTCGAAATCCGGCGTGAGCTGGATGGCGGTGGTGGGACAGGCTTCTTCGCACAGGCCGCAGAAGATACAGCGGGAGAAATTGATACGAAAGAATTCCGGGTACCAGCGTCCGTCTTTAGTTTCCGCCTTTTGCAGCGAAATACAGCCGACCGGGCAGGCAACCGCGCACAGGTTACAGGCCACGCAGCGCTCATCGCCGTCGGGATCGCGCGTCAGCACGATCCGCCCGCGGAAACGGGGCGGCGGATTGACCGGCACGTCGGGGTACATGCGGGTTTCGCGCTTGTTGAACGCCTGCATGCCAATCATCCAGATGCTGCGAAGCGTGGTCCCGCAGCCGATCGCTAACTCTTTTAACGTCATGATTCATCCACCCCTTAATGCGCGTTGTACAAGATGACCGCTGCGGTCGCCAACAGATTGAGCAGCGTCAGCGGCAGGCAGATTTTCCAGCCCAGCGCCATCACCTGGTCATAGCGCGGACGGGGCAGCGCCGCGCGGATCAGGATGAACATCATCATGAAGAAAGCGGTTTTAATGGCGAACCAGATAAACGGCGGCAACCACGGCCCCTGCCAGCCGCCGAAGAACAGCGTCACCATCAGCGCCGAGATGGTCACAATGCCGACATATTCACCGACGAAGAACAGGCCGAACTTCATCCCCGAGTATTCGATATGGTAGCCGTCGGCCAGTTCCTGCTCCGCTTCCGGCTGATCGAAGGGATGGCGGTGACACACCGCGACGCCCGCCAGCGCAAAGGTGACAAAGCCGAAGAATTGCGGCACCACGTTCCACAGATGCGCTTGCGACTCAACGATCGCGCCGAGGTTGAACGAACCGGCCTGCACCACCACGCCCATCAACGACAAACCGAGAAACACTTCATAGCTCAAGGTCTGCGCCGAGGCGCGCATAGCACCCAGGAGAGAGTATTTATTGTTGCTCGACCAGCCGGCGAACAGTACGGCGTACACCGCCAGCCCGGCCATCATCAGGAAGAACAGCACGCCGATGTTGAAATCGGCCACCACCCAGGTCGGACTTACCGGGACGATGGCGAAAGTAATCAGCAGCGACGTGAAGGCAATTACCGGCGCCAGGGTGAAAATGCCCCGGTCGGCGAACGGCGGGATCCAGTCCTCTTTAAACATCATCTTCAAGACGTCGGCCAAGAGCTGCAGCGAACCGCCCCACCCTACGCGGTTGGGTCCGTAACGATTTTGGAACAGCCCCAGCAGGCGCCGCTCGGCAAAGCTCATGTAGGCGCCGCAGGTGACCACCACCAGCAGGATAACGACCGCCTTCACCACCGTCAGGAGGATATCGATGACCTCCGGTGTCAACCAACTCATAGCGCGGCCTCCCGCAGATTTTCAACGCGCTGTCCCGCCAGCATCGGCGGAATGCCCGGCAGCCCCAGCGGCAGCCCGACCTGCCCGGCGCTCAGGTCATGGCTGAACCGCACCGGCAGACGCAGTTCCACCCCCGCGCAGCTAAAGGCGAGCAGGGTACCGCTGTTGACGCCCAGCCGGGCGGCATCAGCCTGGCTCACCGCCACATAGGGCGCCGGCATCCGCTCCTGGATAACCGGAGAACGCTGCGAGGTCTCCTCGCTGCCGAACAGGTGCCAATAAGGAGCGATACGCCAACTGCCATCCTGGGCCGGCGCAAACGCGGGCGGAATGGCGCTGAAGTAGTCCAGCCTGTCCTCACCCGTTTCCATCAGCCGCACGCCGGGGTCGCCGTGGCGCAAATGGCCGCCTACTTCGTCCTGGAATTTGTTCCAGGCCTGGGGGGAGTTCCAGCCCGGTGCCCAGGCGAACGCCACCTGTTGGCGCGGCGCCTGCGGGGCATTATTGCCCTCCATGGAGAAGGCGAACATGGTGTCCTGGTCCTGCGGCTCGCGCGGTTCGTGAACGCTGATATTGGCGCGCATCGCGGTACGGCCGCTGTAGCGGTGCGGCTCGCGCGCCAGTTTCTGGCCGTGAATCCGGAAGCGGGCGTCCGGCGCGGCGTCCTTAATCCCCGAGAGCTGCGGCAGCGCCTCGGCCGCGGCATCAATAATATGGTCGAGCTGCGTCCAGTCCACCTGGCGGTTCAGGTAGGTTGAGTGCAGCGAATGCAGCCAGCGCCAGCTTTCCAGCATGACGACCTGATCATCGTAGTACGCCGGATCATAGACCTGGAAGAAACGCTGCGCGCGGCCCTCCTGGTTAATGAGCGTACCGTCGCTTTCGGCAAAGCTCGCCGCCGACAGGATAAGGTTGGCCTTGTCCTGTAGGGGGGTGCGCTGGTGGTCCAGCACGATAAGGTTATTTACCTTGGCCAGCGCGGCGTCGATGCGCGTGGCCGGCGCATGGCGATAAAGGTCGTTTTCCAGCACGATCACGCTATCCGCAGCGCCCTGCTCCAGCGCGTCGAGCGCATCGTCCAGGCTGCCGCCGCCCATCATCGCCAGGCCCATACTGTTGGCGCCGGCGGCGATAAAGCTAATCCCGACATCGCTCCCCCTGCCCTTCAAGGCGCGGGCGACGTTGGCGGCGGCGGCAATCACCGCTTCGCTCCCGGCGTTGCTGCCGGAGATAATAAGCGGCTTGCGGGCGCCGGCCAGCGCCTGCACCACCACGTCGATTTTACCCTTAAGCGAATCATCCAGGCCGGTCACCGCCGGCGCCGTCTCATCCAGCGCGTGGGCGATGGCGAAGCCCAGGCGCGCCTGATCATCCACCGGCGCGCAATAGCTCCAGGCGGCGATATCATCCAGACGGGTCCGGTCAACGTTGGTGACGAACAGCGGGTGTTTGGCGTGCTGGCCAATGTTCATAATGGCGGCTATCTGCCAGTCGGCCACTTTCTGCGCCGCGGCCATTTCACGCGCCTTGCCCTTCACGGCCTGGCGCACCGCCAACGCGATGCGCGCGCCGGTCTGGGTCAAATCCTCCCCCAGCACCAGCACGGCGTCATAGCTTTCCATTTCACGCAGCGACGGCGTGCGAATGCCGCCGTTGCGCAAGACATTGAGCATCAGCGCCAGTCGGTCTTGCTCACCGCCGGCGATACCGGTGTAGAAATTCTCGGCGCCCACCAGTTCGCGCAGGGCGAAGTTGCTTTCGACGCTGGCACGCGGCGAGCCAATGCCGATCATTTTACGCGCATGGCGCAGCGCATCGGCGGCGCCCTGCATCGCCTGGTCGGCGTTAAGCGCAATCCAGTCGTCGCCGCGGCGCTGCAGCGGCTGGCGTGGACGGTCTTTAAGATTGACGTAGCCGTAGCCGAAACGGCCGCGGTCGCACAAGAAGTAATAGTTGACGCTGCCGTTGTAGCGGTTTTCAATACGGCGCAGCTCGCCGTAGCGCTCGCCGGGGCTGGTATTGCAGCCGATGCTGCATTGCTGGCAGACGCTGGGCGCGAACTGCATATCCCATTTACGGTTATAGCGCTCGGAGTGGGTTTTGTCGGTGAACACGCCGGTCGGGCAGATTTCCACCAGGTTGCCGGAAAACTCACTCTCCAGCACCCCGTCCTCAGGACGGCCGAAATAGACGTTATCATGGGCGCCATATACGCCGAGATCGCCGCCGTCGGCATAATCTTTGTAATAGCGGACGCAGCGGTAGCAGGCGATGCAGCGGTTCATCTCATGGGAAATAAACGGCCCCAGATACTGATTGCGGTGGGTGCGCTTGGTAAAGCGGTAGCGGCGGAAATTCTGGCCGGTCATGACCGTCATATCCTGCAGGTGGCAGTTGCCGCCCTCTTCGCAGACAGGACAATCGTGCGGGTGGTTGGTCATCAGCCACTCCACCACACTTTGGCGGAACTGTTTTGCTTCATCGTCGGCGATAGAGATGAAGGTACCGTCAGCGGCCGGCGTCATACAGGACATTACCAGCCGGCCGCGGGTATCCTCGGCGTTTTGGTATTGCTTGACCGCGCACTGGCGGCAAGCGCCGACGCTGCCCAGCGCCGGATGCCAGCAAAAGTACGGAATATCGAGGCCGAGGGACAGACACGCTTCCAGCAGGTTGTCAGACCCGTTAACCTCGTACTCTTTGCCGTCTACATGAATGGTAGCCATAGTCAGCATGCTCAGGTGAGGCCCGCCAACGGCGGGCGTTAATCAAAAATGCGTTCAGGGTGCAAAGCGCGTGCGCCCGCCTGACCCGCTCGTGTCGCATGGACGATTCAGCGCGCTTTTAATAGGTTGGGCTGCACGCCGGCGATGGCGCGCGTATTGCCCAAATGTTCAACGCTGATACCCGCCTCGAACTCGGAGCGGAAATATTTAATCGCGCTTTGCAACGGCTCCACCGCCCCGGGCGCATGGGCGCAGAAGGTTTTGCCGGGGCCGAGGAAGCGGCACAGCTGCTCCAGGGTTTCAATATCCCCGGGCTGGCCTTTGCCGCTCTCCAGCGCACGCAGCAGCTTGACGCTCCACGGCAGGCCGTCGCGGCACGGCGTACACCAGCCGCAGGACTCCCGGGCAAAAAACTCTTCCAGATTGCGCGTTAACGACACCATGTTAATTTCGTTGTCCACCGCCATCGCCAGCGCGGTGCCGAGCCGGCTGCCCGCCTTGCCGATATTCTCAAAATCCATCGGCAGATCCAGGTGATCCTGGGTCAGGAAGTCGGTGCCGGCGCCGCCGGGCTGCCAGGCTTTCAGCGTCAGGCCATCGCGCATGCCGCCGGCGTAATCCTCGAGGATCTCGCGCGCGGTGATGCCGAACGGCAGTTCCCAGACGCCGGGGTTCTTCACCCGACCGGAGAAGCCCATCAGCTTGGTGCCGGCGTCGTTGCTCTTGCCGGCGGTGATGCCTTGATACCAGTCTACCCCGTGCTCCAGGATGGCCGGCACGTTGCATAATGTTTCGACGTTGTTGACGCAGGTGGGTTTACCCCAGGCGCCGGCGCTGGCGGGAAACGGCGGTTTCGAGCGCGGGTTGGCGCGGCGCCCCTCCAGCGAATTGATCAGCGCGGTTTCTTCGCCGCAGATATAGCGCCCGGCGCCGGTGTGGACGATAAGCTCGAAGTCAAACCCGCTGCCCAGAATATTTTTGCCCAGCCAACCGGCCTCGGTGGCCTCGGCTATCGCGCGGCGCAGGTTCGCCGCCGCCTCGATATACTCGCCGCGCAGGAAAATATAGCCGCGATAGGCTTTCAGCGCGAAGGCGGCGATCAGCATCCCTTCCACCAGCAGGTGCGGCAGTTGCTCCATCAGCAAACGGTCTTTATAGGTGCCCGGCTCCATTTCATCGGCATTGCATAGCAAATAGCGAATGTTCATGGCGGGATCTTTCGGCATCAGGCTCCACTTCAAGCCGGTCGAGAAGCCGGCGCCGCCGCGTCCTTTCAGGCCCGAGTCTTTCACCAGCGTAACGATATCGTCCTGCGCCATGCCGCTAAGCGCCTTGCGTGCGCCGACATAGCCGTTTTTGCTCTGATATTCGTCCAGCCATACCGGCTGATGGTCATCGCGCAGCCGCCAGGTCAGCGGGTGCGTTTCCGCCAAGCGGACAATGGTTTTGGTCATCGATATTGCTCCAGCAGCGGACCAATTCCTTCCGGCGTCAGATGCACGTGGGTATCGTCATCCACCATCATGGTCGGTCCCTTGTCGCAATTGCCCAGACAGCAGGTGGGCAGCAGGGTAAAGCGACCGTCGGGCGTTGTCTGGCCCGGCTTGATGCTCAGCGATTGCTCAAGCGCGGCCTGAATGCCCTGATAACCGGTAATATGGCAGACCACGCTGTCGCAATAGCGGATAACATGGCGACCCACCGGCTGACGGAAGATTTGGCTGTAGAACGTGGCCACCCCTTCGACATCGCTGCCGGGAATGCCCAGCACCTGCGCGATGGCCGCGATGGCCCCGTCCGGCACCCAACCGCGATTCTTCTGCACGATTTTCAGCGCTTCGATCGAGGAGGAGCGCGCATCCTCGTAATGGTGCTTCTCATGCTCGATGGCTTCGCGCTCCTCGCGACTCAGCTCGAACGTTTCGGTGACGGCGTCCAGCCCCGCCGCCGCATGCTTGGGGGTATCTTGCTGTTGCTGCATAATTAGCGGTCCACATCTGACATAACGAAATCAATACTGCCCAGATATACGATCAAATCCGATACCAGGCTGCCGCGAATAACCGAGGGGATCTGCTGCAAATGAGGGAAACTGGGCGTGCGGATACGCGTCCGGTAACTCATTGTGCTGCCATCGCTGGTCAGGTAATAGCTGTTGATGCCTTTGGTGGCCTCGATCATCTGGAATGATTCGTTGGCCGGCATCACCGGTCCCCACGAGACCTGCAGGAAGTGCGTGATAAGTGTCTCGATATGCTGCAACGTGCGCTCTTTCGGCGGCGGCGTGGTCAGCGGATGATCGGCTTTGAAGGGGCCTGCCGGCATGTTGTTCAGGCACTGCTCAAGGATGCGCAGACTTTGGCGCATCTCCTCCACCTTCAACATTACGCGGCTATAGCAGTCGCTCACGCCATCGCCCACCGGCACCTCGAAGTCGAAGTTTTCGTAGCCGGAATACGGACGCCATTTACGCACGTCAAAACCGATGCCGGTGGCGCGCAGCGCAGCGCCGGTCACGCCCCAGTCCAGCGCCTCTTTCGCGCCATAGGCGGCGACGCCCTCGGCACGGGCGCGCAGTACGCTGTTTCGGAGCGCCGCTTTGACATAGCTGTCCAGGCGCTTCGGCAGCCAGTCGAGGAACTCGCGCAGCAACCCTTCCCAACCGCGCGGCAAATCGTGCGCCACGCCGCCGATACGGAACCAGGCCGGATGCATACGAAAACCGGTGATCGCCTCGACCACATCATAAATTTTCTGACGGTCGGTAAACGCCAGGAACACCGGTGTCATCCCGCCCACGTCCTGAATATAGGTACTGATGTACAGCAGGTGGCTGTTGATGCGGAACAGCTCCGACAGCATCACCCTGATCACATTAACGCGATCGGGCACCACGATGCCGGCCAGCTTTTCTACCGCCAGCACGTAAGGCATTTCGTTGACGCAGCCGCCGAGGTATTCGACACGGTCGGTATAAGGAATATAGCTATGCCAGGACTGGCGCTCGCCCATCTTTTCGGCGCCGCGGTGGTGATAACCGATATCGGGCACGCAATCGACGATCTCTTCGCCGTCGAGCTGCAAAATGATGCGGAAAGCGCCGTGTGCGGAAGGATGGTTCGGCCCCAGGTTGAGAAACATGAAGTCCTCATCATCCGTGCCGCGCTTCATGCCCCACTCTTCCGGCTTGAAGGTCAGCCCTTCCATCTCCAGATCTTCTTTTTGTTTGGTGAGGACGAAAGGATCGAATTCGGTGGCGCGCGCCGGATAATCCTTGCACAGCGGGTGCCCTTCCCAGCTTTTCGGCATCATGATACGGGTCAGGTGCGGGTGGCCGTCAAAGGTCATGCCGAACATTTCCCAGGTTTCACGCTCATACCAGTTGGCGTTGGGGAAAATGCGGGTGCAGGTAGGCAGATGCAGGTCGTTTTCCGACAGCGCCACCTTCAGCATGATGTCGCGATTGCGATCGATGGAAATCAGATGATAGAAAACGGTAAAATCCGCCGCTGGCAAGCCTTGGCGGTGGGTACGCAGGCGCTCGTCCACCCCGTGCAGGTCATAAAGCATCACGTACGGTTTTGGCAGCTTCTTTAAAAAGGTCAGCACCTTGAGAATCTGCTCGCGCTTCACCCAAACGACCGGAATACCGGTACGGGTCGGCTGCACGCTGAAAGCGTCCGGCCCGAAATGGTTACGCAACTCGCCAATCACCGGATCATCCAGATGATCCTGCGTTTGCCAGGCCGGCAGGGCGGAATTCTGCGTCATCAACTCTGTCATAGTTATCTTCACCACATTTGGCTGTGCCGGCACATGCCGCCGCGCTTATCAGCCGCGGCCGGCATGCGTATCCGCGCGTTAAATTTCGTCGGGGGTGCGCAGATGGGTGACCGCGATACGCTCACCGTGCTTACGTTGACGTCCCGACTCCATATTGGCGCGATAGACGCCCTGATCGCCCACCACCCAGGAGAGCGGGCGGCGTTCTTTGCCGATAGACTCCTTCAGCAACAGCAGCGCCTGGATGTACGCTTCAGGGCGCGGCGGACAGCCGGGAATGTAGACGTCCACCGGCAGGAATTTATCAACGCCCTGCACAACAGAATAAATATCGTACATTCCGCCGGAATTGGCACAGGCGCCCATGGAGATAACCCATTTCGGCTCCAGCATCTGGTCGTAAAGACGCTGGATGACGGGAGCCATCTTGGTGAAAGGCGTCCCCGCCACCACCATGAAATCCGCCTGGCGCGGTGAGGCGCGGATGACTTCCGAACCGAAGCGCGCCACATCGTGCACGGCGGTAAAGGAGGTGGTCATTTCGACATAGCAGCAGGAGAGGCCGAAATTGTAAGGCCAAAGCGAATTGCCGCGTCCCCAGTTCACCGCATTGTGCAGCGCGCTCTCAAGCTTGCCGAGGTAAACGCTGCGATGGACGTGCTGCTCCAGCGGATCCGCCACGATTTCCTGTTTTTGCAGGGGATACCGCTCGTTATCGCCATCCGGCTCCGCGCGGGTGAGGGTGTAATCCATTTTGCTGCCTCGCTGTTACTCTTGATGACGGGGGGTTTCGCCAATGGGGCCTGCCCGACGCAAACGTCGGGAGCGCTCCGGCGTCCAGTCAAGCGCGCCGATACGCACCAGGTAAACCAAACCCGCCAACAGGATAAGAATGAAAATGGTTGCCTCGATGAAGCCTACCCAGCCCGCTTCGCGAATAGCGGTGGCCCAGGCATAAAGATAGAGGGCTTCAACGTCGAAAATGACGAAAAACATCGCCACTAGGTAAAATTTGGCTGAAAGGCGCAATCTTGCGGTGCCGACCGGGTCGATCCCGGATTCAAACGGCACGTTTTTCGAGCGCGCCCGGGCGCGGCCGCCCAGCAGGAAACCGCCGGTAAGTATGAAGACGCACAGACCCAGCGCACCCAGGAGGAATACGGCGAAAACCCAATAATGAGCGGTAATTTCAGTGGTTATCGACATTCTCTTTGCTACTCATCAAAAGTGGCGATTTGCAGGCTGCTCTATGAATTCGGCAGTTTTACGCATCACATCGATTTACGGGAAGGAAGTAAGAAACCGTAAAAGCCGTGTGGTAATGAGATACACAGCCATTGTGTGGGTTTTTTTACTCCTTTTTATAACCCTTTGTCAACTTAGACATCATGAACCCCATGTTAATTTACACCTGCAAAGGTCAGTTAACAGGGATTGCGCAGGAAATGAGCCGAATCGTGTCAGTCATCGAAACGTTATTCCGGCTTTCGGGCCGGTCATCAGGGAAAGCTGCGCTCAATTATACCATTTTCGCGAAAAATCCTATGGATCGGCGTAAGCGGAAAACCCTTTTTATGATCCAGGAAACATTTCAACAGATTTTCTAAGGTTTTATTGTGCAAATAACCACCTTTTTGGCGATTGTGTTTTTGAAATGCCGTTTCTAATTTATTGATATGCCCGTTAAATAGCCGAGCCAATGACGTGGGGGCGGCGGGGAAATACGCCACAGCTTGACAGGGAGATAAAGGTGGATTTTAATCCTTTGGGCGCACTAACGTGCAAAAAAAGGGATTAATAAATCATTCTCAAAAAATAAGCTACAATATCAGTAGCTTATTTTAAATAAAAAGAATCATTTATCTCCCAGCGAAGGACTTTCTCCTTCCCCTTCCAGCGACGGCGGCGGTTTTGGCGTGTAGGTATCGCTACCGGACTGCAGGGCGTTGAAAATCGCCATCGCCAATTCGTTTTCACCCTGCGGGTTTTTACACAGCGCATAGCGCGTGGGGGCAACTCCGGCAGGCCGTCGCTCCCCCCCAGTACCCGCAGTTCGGGACTCATCATCTCCACCGGTCGCAGGGTGATGCCCATGCCCGCTTTGACGGCCGCGCGCACGGCGGATAAGGTCGACGCAATGTAGGCGATACGCCACGGCACTCCCGCTGCATCGAGGCTTTCCACGGCCAGAGTGCGAAACGGACTTGGCTCGTCGAGCACCACCAGCGGCACGACTTCGCCGGGCGTGAAGCGGTAATCCGCCGCACAGTACCATAATGTCGGCGAGGTACGCAGCGTCACGGAAGGATGCGTGAAGGCATAACGATCGCTCTGGGTGCTGATGGCTAAATCCACCTCGCCATTGTTCAGCATCTCCACCATTTGCGGACCGCGTTTCACGCAGACATCAACGGACAATTTGGGGTAAATTCGGGTAACGCGGTTTAGCAGGTAGGGCAGGATGGTATCGGCCGTATCGTCCGACGCGCCTATGGTCAGCACGCCCTGGATATTGCTGAACATCAGGGGAGTACAGGCCTCATCATTGTACAGCAAAATCTTGCGGGCATAGCCAAGCAGTTGAATTCCGTGTTCAGTTAAAAGCTTATTACGACCATTACGGGCGAAAAGCTCTTTCCCCACAAGCTGTTCTAATCGCTGCATCTGCTGGCTGACCGCAGATTGCGTGCGGCAGACTGAGGCCGCTGCCGCAGCGAAGGTGTTAAGATCGGCGACGGCAACAAACGTTCTCAACAGATCGAGATTGAGTACGGGACGATTTGCATTGGTCATATATTGTCTTCACTGTTTGAATTCTAATTACAAACTACTGTCCTGGCGTTGCAAAAGGTGGTAACTCCGCCGTATTGTCAAAAGCCGACCCTTGGCATATCGTGTCGTCCGTAAGGCCAGGCGCCTCGAACGATATGCAGTATTTGTGCCGGAGGGTTCATTCTTCAACAATCGCGTTACCACTTAAAAAAAGACTGCCGCTAAACTGAAACTACGCACCAATGCGGTCAATACATTTGCTTTGATAAGGATAACATTTGTTCCCCTTGATGTATAAAACAAAATAAGATGGCGGCTTGGCACAAACGTTAATTTAATTAATTGAATGCTCAAACAACAATGGCAATAAATATTAGATATTAATGATTAAGCGTGATTTTTATCTTGCGGCCCCGCTTATTAACATAAATTTCTCTTAACTGTTGTTTAAACGAAAAAAATAGTCCTTCTTTTCTAAATCTGACCGCCTGTAAGGTATACCATAAATAACCCCGCGACGGTCAAGAAGTTAAATTTCGCCGCGTGCGCCAGACGACGAACAAAATGAAACGCTTCGTCAACAAAACGGCAAATTCGTCATTTACCAATGCCCTGGCGCAGGTGCGATCCTTGGCAGTCCTGGACTCAGCGCGCTAAGACAAAAGCCTCCCCCTTCTCTTGTCCGGCTGAACGTCCCCTAGCCCCTTCCATTACCTCACACCTTACCCTATTCAACGAAGAAATTGTATAAAAAGCGACCACCCAGCCTCTATTAATTTCCATACCGAACCCAGTACCGCTTATTATCAGGAGGATAATTATCCGGCATGTTTTAAGGGTTATTTTTAAATAAGGATACTAATTCATTCACTTCTGCCGCCGGCGCACCACGCAATCCCCGTCTGTGCGGTTTCATCCTTCAAAAGCGCGCGGGACAAGAGTACATTATGCAGATCATGCGTATCCATGGTGGGAATACGCTATCTGTCAGAAGGGTTAATATCGTGGTCGCACCCGTAGAAAAATCCAGCAAACTGGAAAACGTCTGTTATGACATTCGTGGCCCCGTGCTGAAAGAGGCAAAACGCCTGGAAGAAGAAGGCAATAAAGTCATCAAGTTAAATATCGGTAACCCGGCTCCGTTCGGTTTTGACGCCCCCGATGAGATCCTGGTGGATGTGATCCGCAATCTGCCGACGGCGCAGGGCTATAGCGACTCCAAAGGGCTGTATTCCGCGCGCAAGGCCATTATGCAGCATTACCAGGCGCGCGAAATGCTGGATCTCACCGTGGAGGATATCTATATCGGCAACGGCGTCTCGGAATTGATTCAGCAATCCATGCAGGCATTGCTCAACAGCAGCGATGAAATGCTGATCCCGGCGCCGGATTATCCTCTTTGGACGGCATCGGTTTCGCTGTCGGGCGGCAATGCGGTGCACTATCTGTGCGATGAAGAAGCCGGCTGGTTTCCCGATCTGGACGATATCCGTCGCAAAATCACCCCCCGCACGCGCGGGCTGGTGATTATCAACCCGAATAACCCGACCGGCGCGGTGTACAGTAAAGACATGTTGCTGTCGCTGGTTGAGATCGCCCGCCAGCATAATTTGATTATTTTCTCGGATGAGATTTACGACAAAATCCTCTACGACGCCGCGGAGCATCACTCTATTGCGGCGCTAGCGCCCGATCTCCTTACCGCCACCTTTAACGGCCTGTCGAAAACCTACCGCGTCGCCGGCTTCCGCCAGGGCTGGATGGTGCTTAACGGCCCGAAGAAACACGCCAAAGGCTATATCGAAGGGCTGGAAATGCTGGCCTCAATGCGCCTTTGCGCCAACGTACCGGTGCAGCATGCGATCCAAACCGCCCTGGGCGGCTATCAGAGCATCAGCGAGTTTATCCAGCCCGGCGGGCGCCTGTATGAACAGCGTAACCGGGCCTGGGAGCTTATCAACGACATCCCGGGGGTGTCCTGTGTCAAGCCGAGCGGCGCGCTCTATATGTTCCCGCGCTACGATGCCAAACGTTTTAATATTCATGATGATCAGAAGCTGGTGCTCGATTTGCTGTTGCAGGAGAAAGTGCTGCTGGTTCAGGGCAGCGCGTTCAACTGGCCCTGGCCGGATCATTTGCGTATCGTGACGCTGCCGCGGGTCGATGAGCTGGAAACCGCCATCGGCAAATTCGGCCGGTTTATGCAGCACTATCATCAATAAGCACAGACGGGCGGCGTGGCGTAGGCGAAGCCGTTTGCCCGCAGGCATCGCGCACCGCATCACCGCCATCAGAGTCGCCGGCGTGGGGGCGGCGTAGCCGATTGCCCGCAGGCGTGGGGGTGGCGTAGCCGATTGCGTGCATGTCCACCGCGCGGCATCACTACCGTTGCAATAGACATAGCGCCACAGGCCGAATCGCCAAAGCCGGCATCGGGAGATTTGCATAACCGCCGCCGGGTGCGCACAATAGCGTTTCCGTTGTCGCGTCTTTCTGGAAACGTTTATGACTCAAAGCCACTTTTTCGCCCATCTGTCACGCCTGAAACTTATCAACCGCTGGCCGCTGATGCGCAATGTGCGTACCGAAAATGTCTCGGAGCACAGTTTGCAGGTGGCGTTTGTCGCCCACGTTCTGGCGCTCATTAATAATCGTCTGTTCGGCGCTAACCTGAATGCCGAACGTATCGCACTGCTGGCGATGTATCACGACGCCAGCGAAGTGCTGACCGGCGATATGCCGACGCCCATCAAGTATTACAATGCGCAAATCGCCCATGAGTACAAAAATATCGAAAAAATTGCACAGCAAAAACTGATCGATATGGTGCCGGAAGCGCTGCGGGAGGATTTCCGTCTGCTTATCGACGAGCAGCATTACCTGCCGGCGGAGAAAGCCGTCGTCAAGCAGGCCGACGCCCTGTGCGCCTACCTGAAATGCCTGGAGGAGATTTCCGCCGGTAATACCGAATTCACCCTGGCGATGGCGCGCCTGGAAAAAACGCTTAACGAACGGCGCAGCCCCGCGATGGACTATTTCCAGCAGGTGTTTATTCCAAGCTTCAGCCTGTCGCTGGACGAAATCAGCCAGGATTCACCGCTGTAGCGCCGCCGAACTGAAACGAGTCTCCGCCTGACGCCACCACCCGCCGCGGGTCGGTCAGAAAGGATAGAGCAGCGGTACCACCAGCACGCTGGCCGCCATCACCAACAGGGTGAACGGCACGCCGATACGTACAAAATCGCTGAATTTATAGCCCCCGGGCCCGAGCACCAAGGTATTGACCGGGGAGGAGACCGGCGTCATGAACGCCGCCGAGGCGGCGATGGCAACAATCATGGCGAACGGATACGGCGAGACGCCCAACTGATGCGCCGCGCCCAGCGCGATAGGCACCATCAATACCGCAGTGGCCGTATTGGAGAGAAACAGCCCGGTCACCGCGCACAGGATAAACACGCTCAGCAGCATCACATGGGCCCCCGCCCCGCCGGACAGGCGCATTAATAAATGGACCACGACATCGACGCCGCCGGTTTTCTCCAGCGCCAGCGCGAACGGCATCATGCCGACAATCAAAATCAGGCTTGGCCAATGGATGGCCCGGTAGGCGCTATTCATATCGATGCAGCGGAATTTGCCCATGAGCAGGCAGGCGATAAGTGCGGCAATAGGATTGGGGATATGATCGGTTATCATCATCCCGACCATCAGCACCAGCGCCAGTAGCGCATGCGGCGCTTGACTGGCCGCCGGCGCGACCTGGTCCACTTCGGCCGGTAAATTGAGCAGAATAAAATCGCGCGTACGGGCCTGCAGTTGACGAATACGTTTCCAATCGCCTATCACCAGCAGGATATCCCCCAGCTGTAACGGCTCGTCGATCAGTACGCCCGGCAGCG
>QVOB01019008.1:0-19617 GCA_014839585.1 Pseudomyrmex concolor | reverse complement strand
ATACAACAATAAGTAGAATTATTCACACAAATGTAAAAAGATCAAGCGCTTTGACCAAAGTTACCTAATTTGCATTTAAATCTACAATTTTTTTCTTTTTTTTTTAACAAACAACATATTCTGTTCTGGTTTTTTGCCGTTCCTTTTTTGTCTTCTTTCTTTCTTTCTTTCTTTATATCTCCAACATTTTTTACTGAATAACACTCTTGTGTGAATTATTTGCGAGTCACGAGAGGATCCATATCGCGCTCGATTCGCACAAACAATACGTATGTACATCCCGTCGCACATTTTACAGCTACTCGTATTTGAAAGGAGCTCGTTTTTACGTATCTCTAAATTTCCCGCTGCTCAAATATTGTCAGCTGTCTTGCATTATTCATATCCCGTAGACATCTTTGTTATCTTTACCGATAAGTCTAAGGAAGAACGAACGGATTTCGACAGGAATCCCACGCCTCTTTCTGTACTCGCTTTTTCCTTCTTCACTCCCGCCTCTCTCTCTTCTACTCTTCGCGCTCTTGCCTAAGAACGAAGGTGTAGAATGCAGAATAATGTCGTGCTCTCTTGCAGAGAGCACTTTGACACAGCCCCACGGGTACATTACTAGGATTGCTGCCACCAATTGAACTTCCCCAACTCGCCGAGAAAGAGAGAGAGAGAGAGAGAGAGAGAGAGAGAGAGAGAGAGAGAGAGAGACCCTAGCTCGACTCCCTTATATCTGCAAACACAGCCGCCCGAGGCGACACCGCCATTCAAACACTCAATCGCGCTCGATTCACAACGAGCTCAAGTAACTCGAAATTTTCCATTGTTAACATTATTTGACTTATCCGCGCCGATGCCGGCACACTGATCTCCATAATAGGTAATACCATGAAAGGATTCGTGCGTCGGTATTGTTCGACCAAGTTTTGCACGAGCGCTATGATTAAGACCCACTCTTGTGCTCTGTGTAGCGGGTTGTAGACATCTCTCGGAATGATACAAGGAAATTTATAATAGAATATTTGATGTCATTATCGATGTTGTTTCAACATATCTTTTCTTTACTTTGCATTCGACTTTTTAACTTTAATTTTGTTTTTATTAAATCCAAAAAATTACATACAAATAGATTTAAAAATAAAATTTTCACTTTACTTAGTAACTATTTTAAAAATATTATAAATTTATCTTAGTTGCATATTTTATGCATAATAAAAGTAAGATTGTTACAAGATATCTATTATATATTTCTCTTCTTTCAGTACTGCTGCACTACACATACAATGTAAACGCTATTCTTATTCGCGAAATGTTCAGTTTAATTCATTTATAAGAGATGCACGCAGATGTTATTTGTTTGTGTATTTATAAATATTTATAAAGATTTGTATAACAATTTTTACAAAAATATATACATGCATATATTTCTTATAATTCTATTAAAAATCTATTTTCAAGTTAGTGCGTAGTAGTTTTTGCGTAGTTTAAATAAATTATGTAAGTAGACATATTTGCTTAAAACATTATTGCCGATTATACAGTGTTGATTGTGTCAAAACAAATTTTATTTGCAAATAATTCTTTATGTATATTTGAAAGAAACCATTTCCTTTGAATTCCCCTCGAGTAAAACTGCAGAAACAGTTATGTTTAAGACTCTCTTAGTATATTATGTATGTTAAAATGTTGTCTGTTTTGATCTTTATCTAATAAATTGTGAAACTTTAAGTTATTCTACCTTCATTTTTTCAAATATATATTATTTCATTATTTTTCTAATATATTTAGTATAAGATTGATACCAAAAGATTGATACCGGAATCACAAATTACTTGAATATTTATATAGTTTATTGAAGTTTTTTTTACAAAGAAGACAAATTTATTTCGGGAGCTTGCATTCCCGTTTGGATACTGTAACTTGCGTAGGAAAAAGTCATTTCTGCGTGACGACCGATTACATGTCATCGAAATCCACAATACGGGGTCTTTCAGGTAGCGATATCGTCAGCGGATATATCAAACAGATATATCCGCTAATACACTGGCTTCTCGCGCCCATAGTACCACTTTATACGACCGAAATTCCCAGTAAGATGCAGAAGGACACCAGGCATGGCGGGAGGGAATTCGTAATACGGAGGGCCGTTCTACGACTCCGCTGGGAGGAATTCCGGGGTACGTTTTAAATTGCTGCATCCCCAACCTTCTTGTTTATGTATGCTACCGTGTTTCTTATTCTTGTGCGGCAGCGAAGGAGAGCGCGCGCTCCCCTAACTTTATGTGCACAGTGCCGACATAAGTATGCAATCTATGCGTCGGTGTGGACCGATGTGGTCGTATAGGTGGCACGTGTATATGTATGCACGTGTATGTGTGCACATTTATGTGTGGTGTGCGTGAAAGCGGCACGGCTCTATCCTACGGAAAACGTGCTACACACGCATAACATTGCTCGCGCACGTATATGTGTATTGTATGGCGAAACGTGGTCCTATGTTTTCTCCCGCCGTGTTTCGGAGTCCCTACGATCCGCGCGTTTCCTCCCGTAGATTCTTTTCGTGTGTTTCGAGAACACAGCCTAGACTTTTCTTTCTTTCGTATTTCCACTACCAGTGGCGCGCATTTTTTTGCACCTCCTATCTCTCAACCACAATTGCTGTAATCTACTATCTAAGATGGTAGATTTAACCGTGGATCTCAGTCACGGTAATTTTTAAAATTTTTAATATTAAATGAGTCGAGAGAAAGAAAGAAAAAGAGAGAGAGAGAGAGAGAGACAAGCAAAAATGCTTTTCTGAAAACGACATCAATTTGATTTTTTTATCGATACATATGTTTATTTTTATAATCTTATGTTACGATATATATTATATGTGTATACACACGCGCGCGCGTGTGCGTGTTCGTGGTTTATATATTAAAATTCTTTTAATTAATCCTTGCTAATATGTACAACCTAATAACTAATTTAGTTTTAGAAAATTCTTTTTGTTTAGTTGAAAAAAATAAACGTTAAAAAGATTTGTGTAAAATTTAGATTTTATATAATAAAAATATATTTTTACTAAAGTTTTGTCAAAATCAAAACAAAGTGTTTTTCAAGTTATAACAAGATTTTTTGCTCACATATTTTTCTATGTAAATTCTAACTTAATAACATTAATTTAGTATACTAATTAATTTAGTATACTAATAGAATACAACAATTTTTTTAGATTTTTGTAACATTTTATTAAATAAAAGATTTTAATGTTAGAAATTAAGTGATAGAATCTACTAAGATAGAAAACAAAATATATATATATATATATATTTTTTTTTTCAGATAAAACAAATACATAGAATATATCGTATAGTTCTTTGAATATAATTCTCTTTATTCTTAGACAACTCTATATCGTAGTTATTTTTATTGAATAATTATTCCATAATGTGTGTGTCTATATATATGTTTTTGCACAATAAAAATGTATTAAAGCTTATAAAATCGTTAGAATCAATAGTAATTATTTTTACTATTTTCTATGTATATTGTGTTTAACTCTTAAATTTTAAATAATTCAAAAAAAATTGTTAAATATTTACAAACTAGCATTAGTTACATGTCGTATTGTAATAAAAATATAATTATAAAAAAGTCCGATTTAACTCTCAGTATAAAACACAATTACACATACGAAATATTAATAAAGCTGATATTACACGCTTGGAAAAAATATAACGACACGTTGTGCGAAACAGTCATAGTAGGTGTATGTTAACCATAAGTGTGGAGCGTTATATAGATTGCATCATTTCTGCATTTTTATGCATAACTAAAACTAGTAACATTCTTTTTGCATAATTAATCTTTTATAATATTTTCTATATGTGTTTTATTAAATGTGCTGCCGTTACTAATATATATATATCTTTCTCTTTCTCTTTTTTTCTTTCTCTTTCTTTTTCTCTTTTTCTCTAGAACATAAACATATACTAAATTAATTCTGAGCAAATATATAGTTATTATCAGTTTTCTCTTGTTTAGATTTGTTAAGAATGGCGAAATTTTACGCAATATTATTCGGACTTTGTACGCACGCAGAAATAATAGCAAGAATATTAAAAGACCAATATATCGATAATCTTGTAGTTACTTGATATTCTCTTTTTTTCTCTTTCACTCAGTGTTTTCTTAATATCGTTAGAAAACCATTTTTCCCAAGGTTCTCTGATACCGAAAATGATCGCGCAAGCGGCGAAGTGTGCACCTTGCTACCGCAAATATATCTGACGTTACATGGAATAACGTAAGCACAGTGGCAAATGGAGAGATAGAGACGTAGTATTAGGCGTAGGTTTTGATGGTAGCCGGCGGTGTGCGCGTCGGAGGTGTAGGTATATATGTGGGTAGGTTGGTTAGGGCAGGCTGGTTGTGGCGGTGAACGCGGGGACGGACAGGGAAGGTTTGGATATCTTGTCGAGGATAGGCTGCCGGTGCAAGTAGGTTTAATATTTGATACCGCGGGCTGGTCATCCTGCCGAGGCGATAACACAGGCCCCGCGGGAACCTTCCGCCCAACATCCCTCGGAAAACGACTGCCGCCAAACTCGCAGTGTCCCTCCGCCCTATCCAACCACCCCCTTTCTCTTCATGCCGCCTACAATTCTGTTTTCCTCTCTCTCTTTTTTTCTTAACAGTATTCTTCGTACCTCAGTGTCCCGTATCTGTCTTTTACCGCTCCTTTCTATTCTTTATATTTTTTTCAAACTAAAAAAATGCATTGATAAGATGTTCTCATGATGTGTTCTAGATAGTATTTTCATTCATTCGTTTCTCTCCTATGATACTCATTTGAAATGCTAAGAACAAACTCATTGATTATAGAATGAAAAAGTAAATAAGCGGTTTTATAAGTAATTTTATAAGAAATTAATTTTAACATTTTATGTGTAATTGATTACTGAAGCGTTATATCTCTGAGATAAATATTTAACTATTAATAAATACGTTGCAAGAAAAAACTGTTACGGTCTTTTATTTATAACGATCTAAGATGCTAAATAAGTTATAGAATAATGTATTATGTATGTACAATAAAAAGCCAATTTTTTTATATGAGTGAGTTTCATTGGCATCTGAGGTTCATATGTAGCACGAAGCGACTTTATTCGTTTATTCGATCGACCAAAATCTCGAAGCCTTGCGGGACTAACAGAGGGATCTTGAACTACGGAGGGTCCACACGGTGTACGTTAAAAATTTATTGTAAAACAGCTCACACAAGTCTGCACTTACTGCAAAGATTTGGTTGCTTAAATTTCTGTGTACTCAATTGTTAAACAAAATTATTATGTTAATATTAGAATAAGTGCTTTACTTCTACAATAATATTTCTATGTCTTTGAGATTTTATATTATTTGCAATAGTAACAATTTAATTCTCTTGTTATAAAATAATAATAATTTTTTTGCTCTTTTAAAGTATTTCAAATTATATTTATGTAAATTATACTTTTTAATAATAATTTTTTATATTTATTATTATAATAAATATTTAATATTTTTAATAATAATTTTACATAAGATTTGAATACATTATTTTCATATTTACTATATCTTTCACGTACTTTTACATATAAAGTATAGGATTGGCAAGTAGTTATTTTCTTAACTGTGGAAAAAATAGCATTGACAATGTTGACATTAAAGTACAAATATACAAAAAATGACGATTTTATTTGCCATATCCTTTTATCACTTTAATTACACTTTTTACTGCAACATATGCTTCAAGGCTACTTTAATGATATAGTGTAACGTTTTTTGCGTGACTTAAATATTTAAAAAATGGGTTGAATTGAACGCGAGATGTATAATTATAATGCCAACTGCATACATACGAGATACCTATTTTTAACGTAATTTATATTCTGCAGGTACACTTATTTTATGTTTTTAATGTTTATTATTATAAATATGACACACAAATATTTATAACAATCGTATTATCTATCTCAAATTTTTTTGACATCTAATGGAAAGTTATTAAACATTTATAATTGCTATTTATTAAATTAAATTTTGTATTCATCAAATATGTAAATCATAAAATAAAATAAATAAAAGTTTAGTTTAAATATAAAGTTCAAAAAACACATTATATAATCCATTATATATTTACATATTATGTGTTACACATGCACACTCTAATAGATTTCACAATTTATATATATTAAATGAAAAACAAACTTGCATTCAACATTATATGAGCAGATAAGTATTTATAATGTGAGAACATTTGACATGTGCCGCTGCACTTGTAACATTAAGAATATCCAGATTATATAATATAATATGATAACAATATAAATGTTTTATTAACTTAGACTACTAAATTTTAGTTGGTTTAAACATTCTTCTTCATAAACATTTAAAACAAATTTTATATGTGCAATTTCTGCTATCGGTACACTAATAAATATTTCATGCGGAAAATAAATATATGTCGCGGTATATTCTGTGTTGCTACGGTATAATAAGGACTATTTCGACTAATTTTAGATAACAATCTAAATGTTACAATAATAGCTTAATGAATTTCAATTATCTTATTGATATTGTCAAAAATTTTGAAAAGGTTTATCACGGTATGCAAGGATTTTGTTTATCTTGCGCGTAACGTCAAATTTAAATGCGCGTCTTCTTAAGAAAAAACTGTAAAACTATATAAAATGAATGCATATAGAAAGAAAGAAGAAAGAAAGAGAAAGAGATATTGGATCTGATTTTACTAATACGTCACCCACACACAAGCGTCGTGACAGTAGCTTGAGGGCAACAGAAGTGTTATGTAGTGTACGAAATGTTAGTAAAAGAAAAAACATCATCCGTTTCCGTATCGTCGCGCGACGCAATACGGGGATGAGATTCATTCTCGAACAGAACTACTTTTTTATGAGGAAAAAGTGTATAGCGAGCATTGAATAAATAGATTAAGTGAAATAAAGACGAAAAAGAGCGCAAGTACATAAGAAGGATACACGGATGAAAAAAGAAGAGAAAATAAGATTTATTACTCCGATAATAAGATTACAAGTGAGAGCACGTGCGAGTATTTATACATCGATAAGATGTAACGATAACGCGGCTTATAACATTTGTGTATGATCGTGGCACGCAAAAGCAAAGCGCGAGCAAAATAGCTGATATTTTGCTATGGAAAAGAAAGACGCACCGGAAGAGGTTACAGAGATATACGAATAGAAAGACGGGGATAGAATGAAAGCGAAAAAGATAGACTTAGTTCAACTAGAGATATAGAGAGAGGGTGTAAAGAGGATCGAGCGCGAACGCAACGGCAACGGCGGGCAAAGCGTAGACGTAAAAGGGTGAAGGGATGTCGAGACACCTACACTCACCTACATCAACGTAGACGACAAACGTACACGAAGAAAGGATGGACAAACGGGTGGTCGCGGTTAGCGACACCCATGCGAGGCCTGAAAGCAAAGGCAAAGATGGCCGACGTGCATGAGATTAGGGGCGCAAGCGTAACCGCGCAAGGCTCCGCCCCCGTTCGGCGAGGCTTTCCGTCCCGCTGGCTGCTGCCGACTCACCCCCGTCGACACGCGAGCGAACCCTCTCTCTCGTTGTGAGCAAGCGCCACGCTGCGCCGCATCGTCCAGGACCACCACCGTCAACCCCCGCCGTCTCCCACCTGCTTGTCCCGCGATCGGACAGAACTTCTGCCATCCCCCTGGAAGAGTTCATCAGCGGAGCGTTTCTCGCCGGCCAGTCAGCGCCAAAAAGTGCAGAGCTTCGGGACGGAAGAGTCCGCGTATTGCGCCCTGTGCGTAACCTACCCCCTTGGTACACGGCAAGTGACAGGTGATGCCGGTGCCTTCTCATCCCTTTCCCTATGCTGTTGTCACCCGTTAATCCTCTCGAGAGTGCTTCGTGAAACACGGAAATCTGGTGACTTGATTGCAATCGTTTTTCGATTGGTTCCTCAGTTCTCCTTGGCGCGAACGTTGAGCTCGTTGAGGTGGAACACAAGTGATTCCCAAGTGAAGTGTCATCCAATAAAGTGCAATCAATTACAGTTCGGAGAAGAAAAGGTGCTTGCAAAAATACACGATCGTGATTGTTGTTTGTTGGATTGATAGACGGATGTAAGGAGCTTTTTTGTTAACTGTGGTTTATGGTGGCCAACGGTGTTCAGTTAAATCAACTTAACAGTCGAGATGTGGGACCGCAGGTCTTCAGTGCCCGCGTATATGAACTGATCGCTATTGGAATTGAGTGGCAAGTGAGATATTGTGTGTGCCAACATCTCTTATTCAAGTCGTTGGAAAAATCATACATACATTTTTAAGTTCAGCTGAAAGTTTCCAACTCTTTGCTTGACTCGACTGGCTTGAATCACTTTTAACTGCCAGATATTCGAGTATTATACAGATGCGAACCAAGAAGCGCAGCCGTCGCTGCCGGTGTTTCGCTCATCGTTTCGTTTGAGGGTGTCGAGAGTGCCAGGCGCGGACCTAAGCCGGAACAGGCTTAGCGGCACGCAGAATGATGTACTCGCCGGACAAGATGATGGGAAGCAAGGGGCTCCACGGGGCACCGATTACCGCCCCAGGTTGCTTCCCCTCGGGGAGATACTCGCCGCCACCTTATCGCGCCGCGCCGGATCCGATGCCGCCGCCGCCAAGACGATGTATGCCGAATCCTACGGTGAGTGAAACTGCCAATTTCTTACCATTTCATCGAGAATCGCTTTTGCAGAAAAACATTTGAATGGTAATGCTGATATAAAAACTTTTTGCTAGAGAGAGAGAGATAGAGAGAAAGAGAGAGAGAGAGAGAGAGAGAGAGAGAGAGAGAGAGAGAGAGAGTCTTTTCTGTAGAAAAGAGCGGATCTTTTTCATGAATATATACATGTACGCAAAATCAATCAATTTTAAAATATTCTCAGCAGTTTCTCACATTTTTTTTCAGAATAATCGCTTGTTTATATTTTATCAAAAAAGAATAAAATATGTCATTATTTGAGTGCACAAATAATATAATAGAAAAATCTAAATACTGAAGATTTTTTTCAATAACTTAGCAACCAATATCATTCTAAAGTCAATTTTCTTGGAAATTGATGATTACAAATATTTTCTAATATGTTTAGAAATAGATAAGACTAACTATAAGTTTCGTTCATCGATTATATCTCTTATTTCAACAACAAGGTGAATTATAATTTTATGCATTAAGGAAAGTCTTTTTTATCTGTTCACAGTTTTATAAATTATATTTAATTGAAATTTTCTATAAAAGTGCCATTTTTTGTTTTATCAATAAAAAGAGATTAGATTTTTCAAGTAATTGAACTTATTATAAAATCAAATTTACTATTTACATCGGACGATTGATAAATATTCGAAACAATATTTAGCGACAGTAATATCGTTATTGTTGTTGTTGTTGTTGACAAGTTTCGGAATCTTTCAGAAGAAAAAATGTTAAACGCTGGCTTATTATAACATGTAGTGTTTGTGTGACAGCTCGTCAAAGTAGATCTTAGTGATATTTGCAAATACATTAGCTCACACTTTAATTATTGCAATGACCAAAATTTACAAGTTGGGCTTTGCTGATTTACTCGCCTTATTTGTCAAATATAGATCCATAATTTTTATGGATTCGTAATTTTTATTTATTTCCGAATCTGAAAAAATGATTTAAAGAAAAGAAAGTATTGAACAACAATGAAGTCATCAATGGCCTAAAATGCTATACTTTAACATGCTGTCACACAAACACTACGTGCGATAATAAGTCGGCGTTTGACATTTATTCTTAAAAGATGAAACTTATCAACGACAACAATAATGTAATATTACTGTCGCTATTTACTGTAGCGTCGTTTCGGATATGTATCAATCACCTTTCGTACATATAAACTTATCGTTTTAACACAAAAAAAGTTGCAAAACTATATATACCTACTAATACTATCGTAAAATCCGAAACATAAAAGTAATAACTAAGAAAAATGTTATTAACAAAATATTTATAGATTTATTTAATTTAAAGATATTTTCTATAACATAAATTCTGCTTAACTCGCTTACTTGATGTATTTATAGATATGACATAGTTAAATATATTTCAAAATGTCATTTTTATTGCATGTCAGTTCGCGAATTATTATAAGACTAACAATAAGATATGGACGTTCGCCATATGGACACATCCAAGTAACCATTTAAAATGGCGGACCGAATAAACGCAAGAATACGACACTGAAGCATTTGAAATACGTTGTTGAAATTTCTTCTCATTTGTTTTCATTGCCCGACACTTGACCGCGTCGGCATGCTGTATTTCTCATACTTACCAGGCGACATGAAGACTCACTCAATTTTAAGTGCAAATATATATCTATAAATATAACTGTAGAGAATATCAAGAATACACGAACTCGTTTCTTTATTCATGGAAAGATCAATATTTCTTCCAAGTTGCGTCTATATTTATAAATCATCGTGCTTTCAAAGAAATCTGAAACAGTTTCTTCAGTCATTGAGTCATATTTAGCTAATAAAATAAATATTTCTAAAAGAGAGATATTACTTTTACATTTATTTTACATCTTTTGCTGTTTAAAAAGGATAAGTTTGCTGTAAGAGAAATTTGATGTAATAATATTTTCTTGTAAATAATAGAGAGAGAGAGAGAGAGAGAGAGAGAGAGAATCAAATATTTTTCAAATATTTTTCATAATTAGTAGAAAACACAGCATTTAGTGTAGTTTGCTTTTTGAATACGACCATATTAAATAAGTAAAATTGAATTACTTGTTGAATACTTTGAGCCTACAATTTTGGAATCACAAATAAATAATCCGAGGATAGTATTTCTTGCTTATTATTGATAACAAATAAATATTTTATCATTCATATTAATACCAACAAATGTTCTTTTCATAGAAAAGAATTGAATAAAACATAATTTGTGTGATATGTTTACTGTCATTTTTTTTAAGAAAGATTCAATAATTGTGTTAATACAAAAAGACCTTTATCTAATAAGCTTCAAATCAGAGTAATTAAAGATCTAAATATTATAATTAAATTAAATTTATTATTTATTATTGTAATTTATATATATATATATAATTGTAGAATACAATTGTAACTATAACAATCAATCGCGTGGATCTGACTGCCGTAAATTACATTACGATTTGTCATAGAATTGCGCTTCGTTTGATGCAAAAGTGAAATTGCTCGGGGAAATATCCGTAGTGATAGAATTTGTCCAGTGAGAAGCTCAATAAAAATAACTTTCGATTCGCGCAATGCGGTTAAAATTAAACGTCTCAAGGTTTCATTTAAATCATATTCCGCCGTTCGACGAAGAGCTGCATTTGGAGTATGTACATTGATATCGAACGCTGTTTTTCCATCAAGGTCGAACGAAACATTAGCAAAGCGAATATATAATAGTTACTTATGATATTCACTGTTTCATAAGTTTCAAACCAGCATGAAGAAGCTAAACGTACGTGTAAAAGAAAGTTCTCTCTCTCTCTTTTTCTTTTTCACAATAATATCTATATAAAAGAAAAAACTTGATATTATTTGACAATAAGAATTAAACCGGTTAAAGGCTAGAATTTTCAATGGATATTGATTATTTTAATGTCTTATGAGTGTCAGACCGAGTTTACTTAGTTGTAAATATGCCGTTAACTTTATCTTATATTGTTAGTCTTTATGAATTTATCAGAACGCATACATGAAAGTCATTCATCAAAGTTGTTTACATAGAATTAGCATTGTATTCATAAAAAAAAGTATATAAAACATGTAGCTTAGAAATTACATAAGATTTTTAAAACACTATTATTATATTTTAAGTACACTTTCCAATATTACATTGTCTTGTTTTTTTTTTTGTTTTAAATTGCAAATCTTTTGCCTAAACTTAAGTTAATTGATAAAAGTTTTTTATACTTTTTATGTCAGTTCCATCTGTGTGCAGTAGATACATATTGATACCACACAATTTTTAAGAAATTAGAACAGAATAAAATGTTTAAAAAATTGAATTTTGTATTGTTTTTTTAATATTAGCTTTAACAATCCAAAATATATTTTAAAAGATTTTATGTAAAACTTCGAAGAAAATTTTTATAATCTTTCTTAATCGTCTTCTTTCTCTTTCCATTTCTCTTATATTTCCGATTTTGTGATAATTATCAAAGCTCTCGAAAATTAATATCTATCTAACAGAATTAATCATAGTTGAGCTACGGTTCTTTTCGAATTCAATTTCTCCAATTGTAGTGCTATCTCTCTTATCTTGTTCTTTTCTTTTTTGATTCTTTGGCTTCTCCATAACTAAACCACATCGAACGACGAATCGAGTCTCTTTCCGACGGATGCGCGATGCGTTCTCCCAGGGTTACATCGCAGGCTCCGCAGTCTTTAGTTTATTCATGTGACGTAATAGGATAAAAACCGTCGCTACGAGCTGAGTGCCTAGATGAGATTACAGCCGTACTGTTACGCCTGGTAACGTGAATCCGATGTAATCGCCCCTTCCTTTGATTTTTCTGTCCAATTCTCTGGATAACGCGAGAAGTACTCATCACACGTCCCGCTGTACTTATGCTATTTCCATCCTTTCCTCTTCTTGTATTTTCCTGCTAATACTTTATCGTGTTTTTTCTGGATACGATTGAGTACAATCGCCGACTGATGAGTTAACAATCCTGAACGAGAGACGTGCCCGAGAACAAAATACTTTCAACTTTGTCTTAAAATTTCATCTCCTTTTTACCAAGATATTTAAATTAATTTATTTTAAATAAAACTTGTTTTTTACAGACTTTCTCTTAATAATATTTAGTTTCAGTAATTTACACACATAGAGACGTTTATGACCTCAAATTTGTTAGTTAATATGATTAAACGATTGTAAACATCTGAATCATCCTAAAATCAATGAAAAAGAAGAAAATAAAAGGATTTTTGTTACTATATATATATACATTTTATTGTGTAGAATCCATTCGTCACAATGATATTGTCAACTAAGTAATAATTATTGGTCACATTAGAATATATTGACTTTATGTTGTTAATTCTAAGTAAATGTATATGAGAATATACATCATAAAATCATAACATTGTTGTTTGCATAGTAATCGTAAGAAGCTGAGTTACAGTTTTAAGTAAACTGCAACTTTTTATTTTTGTTATATGTATATATCCACACATCATTAAAATAAGTGACAATTTTATACATTAAACTCTCATTTAAGAGTTGCGGGTAATTCATGATCCGTAACTTTACATTATAAGGACATTATAAGGTATTTACCTCAAATAAATGTAAAACAAAAGTGTAAATGTAAAACAAAAGTGTAAATAGAATTGTAGTTCCAGCTTTAAGTTTTTATGAATTTTACAAGAACACATTACGAGTCTTACAATTTAGACTAGAATTACAACATTAATTTGAGATACCATGCTTCTGTAGCGAATATTTGCAGTTAAAAGAAGATATCAATGAAAGTTGATCGTTAATTGTCTATCGCTATTAATTGTCTATGAGCATCAGGCGCGGTTTTCACCTATGGTATTAATTATCTATGATAATTAATACAGAGATGCATTACATATTTATCGGCTTGATGGTAATTATTCACACTTCGTTGGACATTACTTTGCATGTTTTCTGGATGGAAACCCTTTTATCCAGCTGGCATATTAACGACGCGGCTTAATAAACGCAGCTACTCTTTTTACACGTTATTAATTTTTTAATTTTGTCTCTCACCGCAATGCAGTCGAACTTTGATACCAAACATTTGGATGCTGCGTATGAATTATTCATTACATGTCGTGATGGCAGATGAGTGATGCTCATTTTATATCGACTAATTTTTCTTTAGCTTTGCATAAAAAGATATCGAAATATTCAAAACTTTACTTTTATTATGCGCTTCTAGTTTCTCCCGCCAAAAGATATTTTTGTATTACATGTCAGAAAAAAAAATTAAATTCTTTTTAAAATTTTATTTTTAAAATTTATCTCATTTTACTGTGCGTATTATATTTTAAATTTTCTTTTAATTTGATTTAAATAACGTCAATATATGCTCTTCTATAGAGTGTACATGTGTGTATATGATCAGATCTAACATGTAAAACTCGTACTTGATGTACAAATTAATAATTCAGACTAACGTAGAAATTTGATCAAACTAAGGCAACTTCGTCTACATTGAAACAATCATTAATTCAAATCATTAATTACAATTCTTTTAAATAGTTCTTATTAGTATTGTAACGATACTAGAATTTCTTATAAAAACTTAGCATAGAGAATAAAAATTTATTTTATTTTAATTTATTTTATTTATAGTTAATTAATTGTAAGTTTTTAGAATGCTTCATGATAAATATATAATATGTGACTATATGTTTATAACTTTGTCTATAAAACGTCTATAATGTCAAAAAATTTACATTTGTTTACATTTTTTATTATCTGATATAATATGTTATCTAATTTTTAATTTTATAACAAGTTCTCCGTACACACGCACACACACGCATATAGATTGATTTAAATAAACATTAAAGAATATAAGGTTTATAGTTTATATATTTTTATTCGCACGCAACTACAAAATATCTCGAAAATTGCAAAATATCTTGAAAAAAAACAATGACAGCTGATAAACATCGCGTAAAGAGTGGCTAGAAACGGTTATTGATTAGTTCTTTATATTCGATGTATATTACTCATTAACATTGAAAGTAAAAGCTTTATTACTATGAAAGTAGTAGTATTATCAGACTGTAATAATGATTTGATTTGTAATTGCAATCTTAAAAAGTATTTTTCTTAAGAAATAATAATCTAATAAAATTGTTTAATGTGCAATTCAATTTAAAACAAAGCTTTATATGTTAAGATTTCTAACTGTCATAACTATTATAAATTTAATTTTTTTTTTAAGTAAAGTAAATCTTCTAAAACTGTGACCAAAATAATACAATTTTTTTTCTTTTATACATATGCTTTTATAAGCACATATACACAATATATCAAATTTCTGTTAATTTTATTTATTTGCCAATTTCACTTACTTGATAAGCATTTTAAAAAAATCTTGATAGTTGATAACAATCTTGCAACAACGTCACGGCGCGGTTTTTTGCGTGGTTCTTCGCTGTTTCACTTTTCTATCAAAGAAGTTTATACATATTGAAGGGCATACATATGTATATACGTCGTGACAAGCGATCGTTCGTTTGCGACGCGACAATAGTAAGGCGACAATTAACGTTAGGAGTGTTTCATCGGGAAGGGGGAAGGTCGGTGGGAAGCAGGCTTAAACTATTTTATGTTCGCGGGGATGGTTCAAGCACAGGGGCCGAAGGAACGATCGTAGCCGTGCATTACGGCGTATACGTGCCACGGCTCCCCGCTCGACCGCAAGATTGCATAATCGATATCCGGCCTACACCTGTGCCTCTCTCCACCGAGTATACCACCTGTGTACAAGTGAGGAAAGTAAGTGAAGCGTGTGTGCTTGAAAGAGATTATTCGTGGATATTTCACTCGTTGAAATATTCGTAACTTGCCGAATCTGTACTGACTAACATATAAGAGCAATCCATGTAGTAATTTGCATTGTTAATATATTTGCATTGTTATTATATTGATTGTAACATAGATTACAAGTCTTTGATTTGGATTTTTGAGAATGGCGATATGTGTGTGTGTTAGTCCGAATTTTATTAGAAAATAAATTAACAATCAATTACAAAAATAAAACTAAAAAATTAGGATTTGTTGTTTGTCTTTTAAAATGTGTAAATTTTATTTAAATACACAGAAATCCAATTTAAAAACACAGATTTTTAAATGCGTTATGTTAAAAAACAACATAAGAACTTATTACATCATTATATGATTGCAGTTTTATAAAAGAAGAAATTCAGTAAGTAATTAAAAAAACACACACAAATAGAGAAATGAAGAAAAAACATTTGTAGAATAAAATCGACATTTGTCGGTCTTATTTTATGTTTGAATTTATCTCATTATGTTAAAATTCTGACACGATAACAAAATTTTAAAATCAGATTTGAATTCAACACAAAAAATGTTTCCTTTTGTTATTAGAAATCTATGAAAAAATCTATGAAAAATGTAAAAATAATTTTTAACTCTGTTATAATGTTCTTACAGTAGTGGTTTATTATTCAGCTTAGTTCAAAAAAAGTTAAATTTTTAGTGACAGATACAATGAAAAAAAAGGATTTCAAATGATAGAGAAGACAATGTAAGAAATGCTTTCGCTGTCGTTATATGTACGAAACATTTTAAAGTATCGAGATATGTCGACGCCAAACGAGTACATCGTTTCATTGTCGTTTGCGATAGTGAGGATAAAGTGGATAGATAAAGTGGAAAAGTAGCGATAGAATTTGATGCATTCTCGTATCTATAAGAATTATCTATTTTCATTAAGAGAGCAAGAATGTTAAATTTGTTTCCTAGTGTAAGTATGTCTAAATAATTTTTTTTTCTAAAATATAAGTTAATTACATGTAACTTAGTATAGAAAATTAATTAATTGTATAAGTTAAATAAAGATGAGAGGAGAATAATTGTTTAATATTTTAAAAAACTGGTTTAATCGGAGGCAGAAAACATTATTTTCATTATTATATTACTATTTGTCAATTTTATTTAAGTTTTCACTTAGACGATTAATAAAACATACATTAAAATCGTTTAAAAAGAGAATTATATATTTATAGATAACAATTCAGCTTATCTCTAAATATATGAAGATAGTTCATCATTTCACGATCACTTTGCTAGAGAGATATGTGTACCTCTCTCTCTCTCTTGGTTGTAGAAGACTCGCGGACGATGCCACACACGGGACACTGGGGACACATAACATCCCCGGTTACATCCCCAATCACTCCTGATTTATATTTACTACTCACTTGGCCCCTCCCCTTATTTATTACGTTTCACGGAGACACGCAGAACGAAAATGTTAATTTACTCAATTGAAAATTATGGTGAACACTATAAGCAAGAAACTCTTCGAGAGATGTGTTAGCAAAGCTAAAGGAAGATAAAAGGAAGCTTTCTAATTTTTTAAATATTTCTTTTGAAGAAACGTTCACAAAACTAATCTTTTCATACGTGTGTTATATATGTTGCAAGATAGTCATGCCGTGCTTTGTTCCGTTTCCTTATGTGTTGGCGAGTGCTATGACATTTTAATCCGGTTTTAATCTCACAGTTATAAATAAGTGTCATTTATTTATTTATTCATTTATTACAATTCTTATATTTTTATCAATTGACTTTTTATTTATTCTATTGACTTTTACATTTTTATAATTTGACTTTTTATACATATTAACTTTATTGACTCAAGAAAATTTTTATACTTACTGATTAATTTCATCGTATTTATTCATAATAATTTTGATTTATTGTACTTGCATCGAGCGGTCTTTGTGATGACTAGTCGAGCTAGGTGCGTACATATTTATTCATATTGTTTGTGTAATTTACATGCCTTCCTTTCTAACGAAGACATTTTTCATATTTTTATTTATTTTTTATATATTATAAAGTGTGAAGATGATCGCCAATAAATATTGATCAAAACGTCCGGAATACACTGCATTTTATGTTATATTTGAACGTCTACCTCTAACCTGGACCTCAAGCTCTCTGGTTATTTCTTTTTTACTAATCTTTTGATTTTGACATATTTATATACTAATTCATTATATACTCACATCAACATATGCTTTCATCTTATTTGTTTGCGTTTTATTATAGTAAAAATTAGATTATAACATTAAAATTTCCGATTACAAAATCATTTTTCAATTAATAGCTTTTTTAGAAAAAGAGGAGCAAAATTATAAATAAAAATAAAAATTTTTTTATTTAATAATTATTCAAAATACATAAAATTTTTGAAAAATATAATAAAAACCTTTATTACTCTTCTAAAATCATGTGGAAATTAAAAGGCAGAAGTAACAACAAAGTGATAAGTTATTTCTTATAAATAGGAACTTTACGACACGCATATACAACTTGTACACGCACCATGACCAGAGTGGTGCACGAGAAAGTGAACATTATATTCCCATACCGTTTTCTCTCCGCGGTTTAACGCTCTTATTATTATTTTTATTAGGGTACCGTAGTGTATAATGCCATCAACCCCTATGAAAGTACACGTTCGCAGGAAATAAACCTAAGTGTATAATTACAATAATACTTATCGAGCTACCCTCTTCGTGGGTTCTCTCCCTGTCTTCACATACCCTTCCTTCCTTCCTTCCTTTCTTCCTTCCTTCCTTCCTGAATTCTCGTTTTCTCTTCTGTCTCACTTACCCGCTCTCTCTCTCTCTCTCTCTCTCTCTCTCTCTCTCTCTCTATCTATCTATCTATCTATCTATCTTTATCTTTCTTTCGTGATTATATACATATATAAACACGATTTCGTACATGCGTGCATGTCCCTAAGAGTACAATATACTAAAGGGGCGAAACTCAACGAGTAGTAAATTTACCAAAGGTTAGTCCTGGTCCCCTTGTTGCGATTAGATCTGTAACGATAAACGCGATAAGTGTGCTAAGTTTTTCTGAAGAGATTGGAGAAACGAAAATTTCACGTAATCGCAAAAATTATAACTCTAAACATATAAAACAGAATTACATAAGAATTTACATATAAAAAGATAAATAGATGTGTAAATAAAATAAAAATATAACATATAAAATAAAATCAACAAAATTTTAAATCCTCAACGTTTGACTTTTGATCCAACAAATTCAACAAACTATATAAAATTTTATGATAAATATAATTTTGTTTTTATTGAATTTATTCAAATGTTACTATTGAAATATTTTCAGAATTTGAAATAAAAAACTATATATCGTTTTCTACGTACATATATCACTCGCGCATGATTACACGCACATTCGATTGTGCTTTATACTCTTTAAAATACGTCAGGGACAGTATCCTTACCCAAAGAACAGCGCATGTACATATAACCGGCGTGTGTCGTGTCGTACATAGGTTACGTTAGGTTAAGGGATGGGACACGTACGTGCATCGGATGCCGCTCGATTTCGTGGGAGAGATGATCGTAACAGCGCGGTACAAACACGGACCATTCCCCATCTGAACTCTATCCGAACTTCGCAATTCTCTCGTTTAAGAATTCAGTCACGTATATCGCTGTGCCGTGTTCAAACGCACACACCGCAGAATTGCTTATTTTTTATAGCCGCGTTTGCACGTGTTCCCGATACGCGTGTGTTTTATGTAGGTAGAGCATGCAGAAACATCTATATTTATATCATGATATTTTGAAACTTTAACTTGATAACATTTAATAATATTGTTTAAAATAGGATAAAACGCTGTTGAGTATTTTACTTGTTTATTTTTAAATTATCTTTATTTTATATACAATCCCGGTAAAAAATTTTTCATATATAATTATATATACTTATACACAAATTAATATAAATATGCAAATTTATATGCCGAAAATGTCCATA
>QVOB01019007.1:0-12440 GCA_014839585.1 Pseudomyrmex concolor | reverse complement strand
GAATTAATAATGAAAATTCAACGAACCAGTGTTTGCAATAATGCAGATTATTTAACGAAGACATGCGTCTGCGGCGATGCTGTAGCGTAATCAAAGATGTGTCTATAAGAGGGTTCTATTGGGGCACGGAACACAGCATCGTGCACACGGCCGAGCTCATTTGCGGGATATTACATTTTATTAATATTTGCTCGACGTGCGCGGCAAACATTCCAAATTCACCGCGGTGTGCACGGCGCTTATAGAAGCGAGCGCGCCGCGCATAGAAGAGAGGCACGTACACGCGCGTATACGGATAGAGGGAAGAAGGGTGGTGAAGAGAGGAGGACACGCGGAATTCTTCTCTCTTCTGTGCCTTTTTTCCCCCCTTATACCTGCTCTCGGTTCCCTGCGCCGTTACGAGAGAGCACCGTACGCTCCTCGCGAAAAAGAGGAAACGCGGCAACACGGAACCTCGTTCGTTCGCCGGGCATAATTTTTTTTCCCGCTTCGCGTTTCGAAAAATAGCTCTCGCGCTCGCGTACGTGCTACGTACGGGCGAAGGGCTCGGGCGAGCGCTAATACGCGCGTGTGATTATCCTTTTTCTCCGTGCGCCGGCGTTTTATGGAAGAGAGTCGTATACGTACGGAAATATTTAAGGTCTGCTTTACCCGGGAGATGTATGAGGGACGTTTTGTATAGAGGACACGAGTGCCGAGAAACAACGTGATTTGCGAGGAACGCAACGCTTTTTAGGAAAGCCTGGGCCCCCTTGGTCGTAGTCGCGCGAAATCCGACGTCTCTGCCTTGGTTGTCGTCGTTGCGTCCTTCGTCATGTGCATATACGCGCCCATAGCCTTTTACTTTATTCCCGTGATGAAACAATTTCGACACTAACTGAGTTTTTTTTCACGCGGCGTCTTCGCGCGAAAACACCGCGCGAAATTGTGACGTCCTATCAGCCGGCGTAAAAATAATGGTGTCGAGAGTGCAAAAGACGGGATTAAATAATTTACATTTAAGCGCATCGTACGTTTTCACACGATGTTGATGCTAATGCGGAAGATACGGCTAAATTATTAACCATTTGGAACCAGTATGACGACGACACAGTTTTCACGCGAAATGTGCGCACGCTTTAAAGCGATGACGCGCGGTATTGCCGATGTGATCGCGACGATACTTTATAAATGTACTTGAAACTATTTTACAACACGTGGACAAAAATTGCCGCCCCTCGCAAATCCATTTTGACGGTCGACGAACGATCATTCAACGAACTTTCGCGACAAAAGTAGCAGAAGGCTAATAATATCGCGTCGCGAAATTGCGCGCGTTCCACGGCGCGAAATGTTGATATATGCGATTCTAGCACACAAAAGCAGAGAGGGAAAACTGTAGTCAATCTCGAAACGATCTCTCCCGATAGCGTCCGTTCTCGTTCCGCGGCGAGTCGCGACGGCAATTAGATCGGCACCGGCGCGCCTCTTTATTACTCCGCCTACTGTTTTGCGACACGCGAGAGAGTCGAACAAGTTATTCGGCGCGTGGAATACTCTAACTACTCCACAAACGCAGTTGAAAATAGTGGGAGAGCATCGCGAGTAACGACCGAGTATAAATTCCGCGGGATTGCTTGATGCGTTATGTGTGCCAGAACGTGTGTGAGGAGAGCACACGAGAGAAGAAGAAAGGGGAACGATGCGCGGGAGCGGGTGTTTGAAAAGTTGAAGAAAAACCGTGGCGGTGTTTACCGGAGCCGCGGGTTGGAAAAACTTTTCAGACGGCGGCTTTTGAATGGTCGTCGATCGTTCGCCGAACGAACGTTCCGCGCGCGCGCTGCGCCCTGTTTCACGGTGCGCGGATTTACCGGGCGTATTTTTTCGCGAAAGAGAAAGAAAGGTAGAGAGAAACAGAAAGAGAACGCGCGCGCTTCTCTTTTTTTTTTGCGCTTTATTTTTATCGGTAAATTCGTCGTAAATTTATCGGGTACCATTTGTCGCCACGGCACGCTCCGCGCGCGCGAACGAAAGTGACTTCGTAACACACTCGGCTTTTTTTTCCGATATAGCAGCTTTAAAAACGTCGCGATAAACGCGTTACGCGCTTAATTAAGATACAGATATTAACGGGCTCTCTTCGATTGCGCGTTAACGGATGTCGTTCGCGATTATACTTCGATCGTCTCGTACATTTCGTCGTGTATCGCTTCTCGCGGACTTTGCGCGAGCAACTCGAGCGCGAGGTTGCTGCCTCCCTCTTTAATGACTCGAGATATAAAAAACCGCGCGTTACCATAATAAAGTAAAGTTTGCACAATTAACTGCTTAGCCAGCATAAAATATCATGCATAACTTGTGTCTTATACATAATGTATTACGCGCAAAATACAATATTTTCGCCACATCTCGTTCTTATAATTCATAATTAATGATCGTAAAACACACGATGTATAGACGAACATTCGTCGATGCCTAATTATCGCGCTTTTCCGTATTAGGACCCGGTCGTGTTAATTAGCAATTATCCGTCCGATTCGCTGCTCACTTCCTCCCGCGCGCATATAGTTCAAGCCGCGAGAAAAAAGTTCATCGATTCGGCGGGTTTATCTCGTTAACCTGATTTAGGAAAATCACTACCGTATCGCAGCTCGTGTCAATCTGATCCATTGTGAGAGTGCGAAAAAACGTTTGCGACCGTAATCGATGAAAAAATCTCATTTGACGGTTAAGTCGGCTGTAAAAAAGTAGATGATCTTGTTCGTTGGTTAGATTCTGCGCGATGGAATTTACCTTGCTTACCTCTTCAAAACTGCGACGATCGGTCCATGTGCGAATTTTGCGAAATTGTTAATTGCGTAATTGTGTCTTGATCGCATCAAACAGTAACGCACGTCGGCAAAAAACCACGTTAGTCAAGTCAGTAATAATAAACACCTGCTACTTCTCGACGAAGTGATAAGTACGCGGGTTCGCGCGCGACGGAAGTAACGGCGCAAACGATTCGGTTATTTGATTAATTCCCATTAGCGTCCATCGGCATAATTCGATTCCTATTAGCTCCGACCGACGCGCGTACAATGCCGCGGCTAATAAGAATACCATTATCAAAGCTGGAGAACGCGACCGACAGCTGGAATATGTCCGTTTCGTGGACCACCGGCCGAGACAGACATCGAAGAGATGTATCTCTTAATGAAGCGAAGAGGCGGGCGAGAGGCGAGACGATGAGATAGCACCGATCGTTTGAGTTTTCGATCGGCGGAGGGAGAAAAGAGGGGAAGGGATGAGATAATGCGATTAACGCCATGCAAAATTGGACCTCTTTGAGCAACGTGTCGTTCGGTCGGCGATGCAACGCAGTTACCGCGCGAAAGGGCCGAACGCGCAATAACGTCGCCCGACGCTGCCGTGTACCTACGTGTACCTTCCAGGCACCGGTCAAAGTGCGGCAATTTTTAGGGAAATTTGCAAACGAGAGAATTCACGCTTGAAATTTCAACCGGGCTAATCGGCGCGAAAAGGGAGATCGGCTCTCTCTCTCTCTCTCTCTCTGTTTTTTGTTTTTTTTACGTTCGTTTGTCGTTATCTCGTTCATTTGCGGATGCTGTACGTCGCGCAGTTTTCCGAATGGTATCCAGACACGTATCCTTTGGTCTCTTTTGCGACCAAAAAGTTGCGTTGGCGAGACGCGTCCAACGTTGCGCAAAACTTTGCTTTAGTCCGCGGATGTGTTTACGCTTCGGGCGGCTCGCGGAAAATGCTAGTCGCGTTTAAGAAGTGAAAAAACGTATCATTATACAGAATTTCGTGACATTTCTTGTAGATATTTTCATATCGAAAATGTCACCGCGTTAATGAGCGTGGGAACAAACGACCGAATTGTTTTTTTTTGTTTCCCGCAGCACAAATAACATATCAAAATCGAATTGTTAGTTGCGCTCATTATTATCCATTTTATTTTTTAACATTTTATTTTCTTTCATCCCGTAACTCGTGTGTGATCGCAGGCAGAAACTGAACAGCGTGCGGAGACAAATGATGATTCTCTGCGAGAGAAAGAGAGACGTGCGATGGAAAAGCAATCGCTGTCGGAGACAAGTTTGCGAGGAACAGCGCGCGATCGGTCGTATAACGCAAGGCCGCAGACGTGCGCGGCGGAAACGCGGTGTAATTCCACGATCCACCATCGCGGGGGTCGGCTCGCAAATGGAACCCTTAATACGCGGGCATTGTAAGGTAGATTGGAATCGCCGGCAGTGACGATGGCGCAGGAGGATACCGGCGCGTTCACACCGAGCATCCCACGACACAGATTGAAAGCATCCCCGGCGCGCGCGACGGACGAGCCGCGTCTCTCCGTGTCGCTCGATCGAGACGATCGGGGGTGACCCATTGGTGCGATTCACCCAGTACAGAAGCACGGGGTTAACGCGGCGAAGAGAGAGGTATGGCCTACAAAAATACAGATTTCCAATAACCGATAGCGCGCACCTCTCGCTCGCCTTTTCCCGACACCCTCCGCTTGTCTCTCTCTTTCTTTCTCTCTCCTACCTGAACGCACACAGCCGGACACAGAAACAATACAGCATGCGCGCAAGAAGGGGGTTTCCTCCCCTCGCCTTTCCTTCCCCTTTGCCTCTCTCTGTTCTGTCTCCCGTCGTCTCGGTTCTTCCGTCTTTGTTCTTCACTTTCGGCGCGTCATTCTTTTCCATCTCCGCGAGTCGGCGCATCGCGTCCAACTCTTTCGCCCTCCGATATAGCCGCGCAGCTTTTTTTTGTTTTTTTTTTCTGTGCCTCGAGATCCCGCACGATCCCGTGTGTACAACGGGACCACGTGTTTAAGGTCCTCCGTCCAAACAAACAGCGTACGGCGCGCTCCGTCCTTGTCGGTTTCTCTGTCAAACCCTTTTTCCGTCGCATCCTCGATTCCCACCGATTCTTCATGATATCGTTCTCTCTCTCTCTCTTTCTCTTCTTTCTGTTTTCGCGCCACGCTCTCGTGCATCTTTCTCCCGTGCGTGTCCCTCCTCTGCTCCATCCCTTGCCACTCGGGGGCTCCTCCACCTCTCTTTATTCTCTCTGTCTCCATAGTTCGCACGACGGTTAATAAACCATTGATTGGATTGACACCGATATCGGGAGTGTTATTCGACGTGAATGAGAGGCCGCCGGTGGTTCCTCGATCACCCGCGTTCTTCAATGTTTCTTCTTTCCCCTTCGGCTATCTCCATCGGACAATCCCTTCTCGCTATTTGTCACTGCCGCAGTCTCAAATGTGGTTTAATGACGATTTATCACCTCTGCTTCTCGTAAAGCCTCGCTTATCGTAAAACAAATCTACACGGCGACTTTGTGAAACGTAAATGACTAAAAGTGTACGGATAAAATTATCAAGTTCTTCGTCTCGTATAAAAATCTAATATTTTTTGCAAGTACAATTTTTAATTTATTTTGCAAGAATCTATTAGCGTGTTGAACAATCGCTTAAATTAAATTCGTCTCATTTCTCGATCAAGCGTTCACAAATGAATTTCCATCAACATCAAACGCATTTCCGCGTGCTTCTGAGACAATGCGGTCCAATAGGAGGAGGCAGTAAAGCACGAGCGTTTACCGTAGTGCCAATTTCACAGGTGCACGGATCTCGAAATGGGCCGAGCTGCGCGTTACCATAGGGGATTCGCAGGAGCCAACGTACGGCTGTGCGTAATATCGGTCATTGACAGCGATAGTGTTTCGCAACGATCCGGAGAATGTGCGTTCACGGTCACGCACGTACCGGGTGACGTTAATGCTGACCCACTAATGAAGATAGACCGCCGTCGATGGAAACTTGAACGGCCGATCGATCAAAGTTAGCCGACAAACAAACGTAGCTTCCTCTCGCAACATTGGCATGCGTCGCTTCTTCGCGAAGCGCGCGAAATAGATTTCCATCATTTTATTCTTCACGGATCCTTTTGACATCGCGTTGCGGTTTTTTTTTTTAATCGAAAATATAGAGCCGAAGTAGTAAATCTCGTTTCGCGGAAACGAACATTGCGACGCGTCGAAAATGTGAGAGCGTACGGGGTGGTTTTTCGACCAGAATTGCACTCGCACATATTCCTTGAATTTCACGCTTTACGCCCTGTCGTTGAGACGCATTCCTTTGAATCTGTTCTTTGCGTCGGACGTTATTTTGCCGAATCATTGGACGGAAAATTGGAACACACATGCGGATGACTCCGTCGTCGAACGGTTGTGAAATTGCATACCTATCTACGGCGCGATCCACCCAGTATGCAGTTTGGTTGCACGTATGCGGCTGTTAACGTGGCACGCGTATGCACAGTAGCATTGGACCACGGGATTCGGCGAGGGGGTGGAAGGAGGAAGGATAGGGAGAGGGATGGTGTTTGGGGGCGGGGTCCGAGCAAAGGGGGTCAATGCGCGTTAATTGATCCAGTGTCAAGGTCAAACCTCTCTCGCGCGTCATCGCATTATCATCGATTATTGGACGTATACCCTAGTCAGTTCTCAGAGAGCCAGTCCGCCGCGAAGTGTACTGAATCGATAGTGGGTGGATCGATAAGATGACGATGTTAATCCCGGGGCTTTAATAGCAAAACGCTGATGTGACTAGCTTCAAGCGAATGTGCCAGCTGGAGGCACGGCTGTTTCTAGTGTATCACGAGATAATCTATTCTAATTGGAATTATATCTAATTCGTGAAGTCGTTAATGAGAAATTCGTGGAATTTTTTAATCTCTCGAAAATGCGAGTTTGTTGAAAACTCTTACATCAAGTGCGTATTCTAGATATTGATAAGCACAGAAATTATTTTCCGCAAGAGAAAACTATAGCAAAATTATAAATGTTTTATTCTCAGATAATTACATATGTATATTTCATTGCTTTTTATTCCACAAAGATTGCTTTGCATTAAAAATATACGTAATTTTAGTAACAATAAAAAAACACGATCTTAAAAATTTTTAAAAAGACAAAAGTTTTATAATTAATCGAAATCGAGATACGCGCTTTTTATATTAAATAGCTAAACAGTGCGGGACTCGGCTTTCAGCTTTAATTCTGGAGATAGATTTCGATGCATTGGAGGGATGGACTCCCGATTGAATCCACGTGGCGCACGTCCGTCACGACGAAGGTCGCGGATTACGTTCGGCGAGAGTGGTCGGAAGCGGGCGAACTGGCGAAAAGCGAAGAAAAGAAACGCAGCGTGCGAGGTGTCCGCGGTCGCTGGCAATAAATCGGTCAGACCGTGCCGTTCACTCGCCCCTACGTGGACACAGTTTCCCGTCTCGTGCTGTCCGATTTTTTTTCCCTTCCGATGTCAGCTGCGGCATCGATCCCAAAACGAACAGCACGAGACGAAGCGGGCGTCGCGCGTGGCCGTGAAGAGTGCGGAGAAAAAAAGACAGGGAGAGAAAGAGAAAGAAAGAGAGCGAGAGAGAGAGAAAGAGACAGAGAAAAAGAGAGAAAAAGAGACACAAATTTTACGCGCGAGAGCGGTTTGCTTGTACAATGGCCGTGGAATCAGTCGAAAACGAAAGTAGATGACGCGGCTGGATGCGGCCGGCAGACGGACAATAACCAATCATGTGCAATTAACCTGTGACACCATGACACCTAAATACTCCCGGACACCTATATATAGGCGCGGTTATGTTCCCATTATGTGGCCGTATCGACACGTGTTCTGTTGCCGGCTCTACGCAACGCAACGGCCGGCACACGCCGCGCGCTTCGGCCTCGCGCCACAGCCGCGCTCACATTCGCGCATTGTGTGATACGTCGTCGTCCGCCGCGCGCGCGTATATGTACGCTGGACATATTGATACACCAGTTTGATACACACCGATTACATAATAGGCCTATATCACGGATCGGGCTGGCGCCGAGGCGAGACTCTCCCTCACGTTCCGATTTAAGCGACCGACTATGATCCGCACGCTTCTCACTTTGCCATGTGTGGCTCGATCGTGCGGCAGTAGCTTCAACTCCACGGAATTCGGAGCTTCAACGTGAGATGATTGGAAACCCAATCTCTGTTAATAATTATTTCATCTCGTTAGAAGGTGGATAATATGCCTCTTTATTATCATTGTGAAATACGATGTAGAACGAGTTATAGCCGTGACGTGTATACTTTCAAAGGAAGTGATGAAACATGCTTCACTCTATAAATTTATCACATAAATGGTCGTAAATCTTTGGGACTCGAATTTATAGGCGTTCTCTGTGTTGAGCTTCTCGATTCATCAAAACTAGTCTTGAAATATAACACGAGATTCAAGTAGCGACGTAGGTGATCGATATAAATAATTGCAAAAGTCAAAGATGTATAAAAAACTTCTTTACAAAAAGTATATAGAAAAGAACGTGTATTTTTACGAATCTGTAAGAGATGCTTCGCGTGAGCGCTCAAATAAATTTTCTTGGCAATTCGTAATGGATACCTGTGTAGGGTCAGAGGTGAGAACTTTGGGTCGAGACCTCGACTCTGCAACAACCTGTCGGTCTCGCCGGTGAGACCCTCGTCAAACAAGTCCCGGATCGATTTACTCGAGGAGGAGCAGCAGTCCCCGTTCGGTTGCTCGATACTCCGCAAGCGGAAAGCAACCGGTTATTCGCTGGGGGTCTTGCAGAGACTTTGGCCTCTCCGAGGCAAAAATAAATTTGCAATTTGCGCGTTTATCTGCAGAGCGGATGCGCTGCTTAAATACTTAGCTTTATTCATTAGAAAAATATTCTCACGACGGGGTAGCAGCTCAAATCGCAAGAAGACGCGCGCTGGCATTATTGAGATAACCGTGGGATTTTATCGCGATAGCCTTGCGAATGGACGGTTCAGAAGACGCGCATCATCGCCGGCTGCTGCTGAAAGGAAGTTATGAAAAATCGCGCAGAAGAGGACACATTGTGCTTCTGCATACGAAATTGTGAGATTTTCGCCGATGAAACTCCTCCAACGATTTCTCTATAGAAAACACGGCACGCATCTGTCTGCGAGAATGAAAAGCTTTGAAGCGAAGCTGCAAACTGATTGTTTGAACGGTGGGTTGAATACTCGCATTAAATCAAACAGCGGATCTAGTCGGGTGAAGCCGAGCGAATTGCCGGTACGCAGCTAACAGTCCCTTAATTCCTTTCATAGGATAGAAAGTATATTAAGTACAGAGCATATAATTATGAATGATTGTACAGATTCAACGAAATAAATTTTACTTCGCCTCTTCAACTTTCGGCCGGGAATCACGGAGGAAGTTACGGCGCTTGTGTCTATTTTATATAGCGAGTCGACCTCAAAACGTTTGTCAACGTTGGAGAGGAGGTAGTGCGCGATTTAACTTGTGAAAAGACCCGACGTCAAACGAAACTTTCGGGCGGTTAGAGAGATAGTAGAGAGATAGACTAGGAAATCGCCCGCGGAAAACTGTTACAGATATGTCGCGAGACGCTCGCTAAGCGGAACTTGATAACTGCGGCGTGTTGGCGCGCGTTCGAATGCGAAAGCGTAGACCAGCGTGACAGCTCGCTCGCGCGCGCGCGTTCTCGGCGAACTTCCAGTTGGAAATTTACTTCGCAACAAGGTAAATAGCTTTTTGCCCGCGTAACAACTTAATAAATGTCACGCCGCTTGCGTCCGAAAACCTGCGCGGCCGCGCTCTCTACAGTGCGAGCACGATTTTTGAATTCATTCGCGACGCTTAATATGAATTACAATCGCGGCTTCTCCTTGTAGAAGTATTACATTTTCCCCGGTTCCCTCCCCGCGTTTCGCTGCCGTTGCAAAAATGTATCACCTCGAAGAATATGTTTTACGTGTTCCACGCGGCACTCGAGCCGGGTCGCGTTTATCCGGGCGGCGAGAAGACAGTTACATGCATAAAGCACGTTTTGCGTCATAACCACTCCTTCTGGCGGCTCTTCAACGATATATTATAACGATTAGAGTTTATTCACGCTTTAGAAATGTATACGCTTGGGCTCTATTTTCGGTTGCGTACGCTGCCAAGGAGGTCATTTTTCGTGCTCGCACGGCACAAAAGAGGGAAAATTGCTCGCGTCACGTAACTCCGCGGTTTATTGCTGTTATATTACATTCGCGGAATATAAAGCGCAATTATTATACGCGAGGTAAGAGATTTTCAGTATTGAGATGAGGCCGTGCTCACATAAAATGTAGCGATCAAAAACTGCAGGACATTTTCTCCTCCTAGAAATCTCGCGCAGCGCGTTGTTAAAATTAATTGTTACGACTAAATTGACGCTGGCAGCTTGGCGAGATGAATGTGAGATATATTCCGCATACATTTTTCTATACATTAATCTTTCTTGCAAAAGCAAGCTTTGTGTAGTTAATAAAAATATACATCATTGTGGCAAGTAATATTAATTAAAAATATATATTAACACATGTCCGCGCTTTTTTTTGTTTTACCTTTTGACTTTATAAAACTTTCAAAGCCGAGCCGCGCGTTAAACGCAGCGTATAAGCCGCTTCCTTCAAACCGCTAGAAACATTTCTACAACAGACAGTATTGTTTACAAACTGCGGAGATAAGCAGTTAAACGCTCCAATTGTTCGGTAAACGGGTTTCCGCGAACTCCGGCCAGACGGAAGATCTGCAAGGTTCTGTGCAGAATCCTGCAGCCTTTGCTGCAGCTCGCTCGGAACATTTTGGAGGGGGCCGAGCTGCAGCTCCGCTGGGGGTCCGACAATAGAGATCGCTCTCCACCATAAAAAGCGCCGTCTCTTCTCTCCCTCTCTTCAGCGGCGATTCAATCCGGTCTTTCGGTAGCTCTATGCAAATCGAGCTTCGAACCGGGTTGCGAGATCGTCGACGGAAGGCTGCAAAGACGAATCTCAGTTCGCGAACGGTAGCGACTTGGACGAGTCGTCGAAGCTCATAGCGCGAACGGTCGCCGGCAACGATATTTTCGGCCGACGGAGAAGACGGTAAGAGAAGATTCGCACGCACCGTGCGAGATGCACACCGACTCGGTCGAGGGGGGAGAAAAGTGGCGGGAAAAGCATGGGAGTGCGTGGGCGCAGGATCGATGAAGGGCGCAAAATGGCGACGACGCGAAAGGATAGGACCGCGAATAGACGCGCGGCGGGAGGAAGAAGAAGGGTGGAGGACGCGGCACTTCTCTTCTGGTCTGGTCGGAAAGAGAGAAAACGTCGCCCAGGGGTTAGAGGAAGTCGGACGGCGTGAAGGAGGAGCGCGGCGTGGAGAAAGAGAAAGGTGAGGTATATCGACGGAATAAAAAGAACCGCGCGAAAAAATTGAAACTGACGCTGGAATCGAACGTGGTCTCTGGGTCAAGGATGCCGAGAGTGAAAATCAAAGAATGCCGGACGAACAAACGCGCGCGCGCGCGCGCGCGCGAAGCTCGCAAGCGGCTTCGAGCTGATGCACGGGGATTGTTTTTATTTCCCTTTCGTTCGGCAAATGAAATACCATTCTATAAATACAGAGTGTTTGTATCTGAGGATGCTATAACGCGAACGTGAAACTTATCGAACGTCGAGCATGTTCTCTCTTTTTCACAATGGTACATTTTCCTTAAAGCGATACATTTCACTGAAGCGGTTTCATTTCTTTCCGGTTGTTTTTTCGATGCGGTTAACTATTAAACTGTTATTCTTATTCGATCATTGAATTTCGAAAAGATAACAAACTCTGTTTTTTTTTTGTTTTTTTTGTTTTTTTTACGTAATTAGAAGAGAATAGAATATATATTCTCATTCACTTTTAATTATCATTCAAATGTTGGAGTGATTACCACTTTTGTACGTTTACTTTTGAGCTTCTCGACGCTTTATGATAACGTTTCTTCTGTCTTCCGAAAGACACTTCTGTTATTTTTCATTATATCTTGTTGTAAGAAAACGATTCTGTTTTATCTCGTCAAATCTGTACTCTTCTTCGAGACGTTAATGCTAAGCAGTAATTGTTCTAATTAATTAAAACCGAGTTTGAACAGTTATCGGTTCGCTATAAGCTACGTGGCAGATTTTTGCCGGCGCGAAGAGGACTATATCGGAAGCTATTACTAGATTATTCCCCTCCAGGCACACGAACCTACGTCCACTTTTCGTCCCTGCGTAATTCTGGACGCAAGTTTCCTCGGGTCAGCCGGATATCCTCCTGCCCCGCGTCCCCGACGTGAGATTCATTAACTTACACGGGCGCGGCTGCCGCTTACGTCCGCCGGATCCGCTCGACGGAAAAGTGTAATCGACAAAGTTTATCGAATGGCAGGGAGGACACGAAGGGTCGGACCCGAAGGGAACGGCGCACGGAGGGCGATTTTCCCTCCGTCGCGCCGCGGAGAATATGCACGTCGTAAAGTAGTAAAGCTCGTAAAGTAGTTCGCGCGACCTGGCAGAGAAAAAGAGTTGCACGAAAAGTTGAAAGGAAAGTCGTATATAACGTAATGCATAT
>QVOB01019005.1:0-11823 GCA_014839585.1 Pseudomyrmex concolor | reverse complement strand
TAATGTTACTTCTATCGTAAGATTATGATTAAGTGTAAGATTGATCCGGATTTTACGCACTTATTCTCTTAAGAATCTCGTCGATCACTGATAAATGTAATTCGGATTCTTTTTCCCTCCTGAACACATTGACTACATTCTTCTTTGCGAATTACGTGAATATTGTATTTTTAGTCTTTAGTATCCCGCAAAATTTTTTGTAAGAAACTTGTAAGAATCATAAGAGACAAATTCACACAATCACTGACTAATCAAGGCAGTTGCGCAATGACTTTAATTTATTTATTTGCCATGTAGAAAACGTATATTATATATATATATATATATCTTTCAATCATAACTGCCATCGATCGTGTACACTTAACGTATTTTTTTTTTCTCATTTTTACTCCATTATTGTACAATTCCAGAATAAATATTTTAATGATCATAACTGTGTGTATGTGTGCGCGTAAGATACATAACAAATACAAATTCTCATCGCTTGCTGTTTTAATTCTACATGTAAGTTTTGTTTTGTTTTTTTTTTTCAACAAAAATAATTACAATTCCCGCTACGTGTAACTTGCATATTGTGTGCATTTGTTTTCTTTTAGTTCTATGTCATAAAAATGCTTTATTGAAAATATTTGTATTGAATATAAGATAACTGAAAATAGTCCAGACATTGATAAACAAGTTGATATTTCCGATATGAAACAAGGTCAACGTTTTTATTACAATTTATTGAGTTTATCTACGCCTCTTGAGGAGGCGGTTGATAAGTATCCGAAACACGGCGCACATACATACCATATAACACAGACAGTAATATCACATTGCTGTTGTGACAAGTTTCATCTATCAGAGAAACAAATGTCAAATGCTGATTCATTTTTGCGCGTAGTGTTTGAATGATTTGACAAAGTGCTATTTACATCGAGCGTTCTTCTAAAATTTGAAAATTGTTAGCAACAGTAATGTGATAATAGGTCATTAATATGAAAAATTTGACAAATATGTATATATATATTTATATAAACATATAAAAAAATTTGTCAAGTTTTCATACTTAATGACTCAATATTATTGTCGCTATCTATATGCATCTTTTCGGATACTTATCAATCGCTCCACATATCATGTACAAAACAGAGAAATCACATGCGAGCAGTGCGAGCATACAGTGAGACGCGATATGATTTCTCTGTTTTGTACATAATATGTGGAGCGATTTCTGGTACGTGTTTCTGATACATCATCGCAGGTATATTCCAACTGTCGGTTAGTTGGTATACAGTGGATATAGGTATGTAGTACGTATATAGTGGAAATGTTGTCAAGAGCATGTAAAACGTGCGGTCGTTTCGCGCACGCACTGTACAAAGTTGCCAAATCCGAAAACGCGTTCTTGTGGTCAAGAAAGTTGTCGACGATGTCGAGCGAGACCCGTAAAGTGGAGGTATGTAAAAAAGAGCAGCGTAAATACAAACAGATTGTTTCGACGACTTACTTTATGCGTGCCGGTTTACGTCTCGATGTATTCCGTGAAAACAAGTTAGTTTTGTTCAACAGGAACGGAAGATCGAAGTGGACGACAAGGAAATCAATTACGCCCGGGTCGGCAAGGGCGATCATCCGGTGTTGTTGCTACCGGGCGCATTGGGTGAGCAAAAATTGTATGTTACGCGATAATTTCTCGAAGGGAATCAAATGAATGGCAACGAGTTTTTTTCTGCAACTTGCTGCCATCTATCGAACGTGATCTTTGACTTGCACTTTGCAGTGACATTCGAACTATCCCTGGAACACGCGCACGCTTTCAATGATTTTTGAAAAATGTTCAATTATTTCTGGACTGCAGTCAAGATAACGTTACAATTGCTTATGAGCAAATCATTCTTTTCGCATTCGATAAGAAAAGATGAAAGAATGATGTTGCGCAGAGCTGTCGATCTCAGTTTAAAACAAAAATTATTTATTGCTTATCAAACTGCTGCATTTCAGGAACAATATGGACCGATTGGAAGCCGCAGATCGAGACTATGGATGTCGAAAAGCTGACGATAGTTGCGTGGGATCCGCCGGGTTATGGAAAATCGCGACCACCCGACCGAACTTTTCCGGACGATTTCTTTTATCGCGACGCCGTATACGCTCACAATCTGATGAAGAATCTAGGCTATTCAAAATTCTCGCTGGTCGGCTGGAGCGACGGCGGTATCACGTCATTGATAATCGCCGCGAAGTATCCCAACAGTATCAGAAAGATGGTGGTCCTTGGCGCGAACGCGTACATACACCCGGACGAAACAAAAATATATGACGGTATAGTTTAACTTTTTGCAATAATTTAACTTTCGCAGAATAATTGAAATCCGAAGAAATAAGACCGCAAAATCTGTGTGAAATTTAAAAAAAAAACGGCATATAATATTGTCCAGATATCAGAAACATCGAAACGTGGTCGCCGAAAATGAGAGATCCTATGATAGAAGCCTACGGTAAGGAGTATTTCCAAAAGACCTGGTCCGACTGGGTGGACGCAATGATAAAGTTGTACGAAAAGAAAGACGGTGACTTGTGCAAAGAGGAATTACCGAAGATAAAGTGTCCAACATTGATTATTCATGGAGAGAAAGACTCGATGGTCTTACCTGAACATCCGGTCTATTTAAATGAGAAAATATCCAACTCGAGGTAGTATTTTTATAGACTTGATATACTTGATTAAGGATAATCCCCGATATTATATATACTTTTTCTGTGTTAGATTGGTCATTCCCAAAGGTTCGCACAATCTTCACTTGAGATATCCCGACGAGACTAATAAACTAATAACAGAATTTCTCACGGGATCCGATCATCTCGAACAATCGAAAATGTGACAAATTTGTGTTGTAATGTATTTGATGTATAGTATGTTGTTTTTAGAATTTTATTACTTGGTAATTTGTGTCGTTTTTTTCACGATAAGTTCTTGTGATTTTTATTCTATTTAATGCTGAAAGACATGGTTTTATTGATTCGACATTATGTGACTTTTTAATGATTTTATAAGTTTGATTATATTTAGGGCATCTGTTATTGTTAAGATACTAAGATTTTGAGAAGAATTGAAATGTCTTATCTTTTTTATGAAGAATAAACTCCAAGATAAAATTTGTACATGACAGCTCATAACTTTCAGAGAATTATTTAAGAGAATTATTTCTTATCCGTTTTATTCTCATAAAAAAACGTGAAATATTTTTTATAATTTTATTAGAACGTGTCAGACAAATATACAATGGTCGTACGCTTTCGCGTTAATTAACTTTAAGATTGTCGCCATTCTTCCACCCGATCCTACGTCAAACGTTCGCGGAAAGGCTTCTCCCGGAGGTCTGTTGTACAACAACTGCATGGTTTGCTCCCATCTCACAGGCGACACAATTTGTCTGATCAGATATTTTTTAAGCAGTACTAGATTGCCATAAGTGTGTCCTTTGTAATTGGAATAAACTTGACACCTGGGTTCATTTAGCGTCAACGTGTAAAGCATTTTGCCAAAAGATTTGAGCGCGGGTTCCATCAGTTTCGTATGGAACGCTCCCGATACGGGCAATCTAACTGCTTTTTTAAGTCCGTACTTTTTCGCATTCTTTTCTATGTAATCGAGAGCCTCAGTATTCCCAGCCAATATCTTAGATTGAGTGTATAAATATACTGCAACTCTGCAAAAAAAAAAAACAGATTTTTTAATATAAAACAGATATTCATCATGTATGTGTCGTACATATGATAAAATCACATAATTTATAAATGCAGAAAGCGGAGTTTCTTACTGGCAAACTGGATTCTCCACACCATTATCTTGTGCCCAACTCACAGCATCTTTACATGCTTGAGATATTTTAGCCTCAGGAGTACAATAGACCGATAGCATTCCCTGAGACGATTTCTCTGACGCATAATGCATAGCCGTACCTCTGACGGAGACCAGTCTGAGGCCTTCTTCAAAAGTGAGAACTCCCGAGAAGATCAGAGAAGTCAGTTCTCCTATACTGTATCCAGCGGTTGCCACGCAAGTCTCAAACACTCTGGGTCTTTCTTCCCTGAGCTTTTCCAAACCGGCCAAAGAAGTCACAACAGTAGCCGGCTGATTGAATTGCGTCTGATTGAGTTTCTCTTGCGGACCCTCTAGACACAGCTTCAGCAGATTGTAATTGAGAATCTCATTAGCCATCTCGAATAGTTCTTTAGCCTGGGGAAAGTGCAGGTATCTCTGCACTTGGCCGACTTTAATGGTGCCTTGTCCAGGAAAGAGCACCACACACGTGTCCAAAGGATTGATCTTTGGTTTCGCCTCCTCGAGAGAGGTCGGAACGCCAGCGGGATAAGGACTCGTCGCCCAGTTTGTGTCCGCGGCATCGTTGTAAGTGGCAGCTTCTTTCACAAGACGAGCGACATTCTCCTCACCCGAGGAAGTCTCGATGTCAATCGTGGGGTGCTCATTTTGCAACTTCTCTACGTTCGATGAACTACTGTCTGATTCGCTTTTTGCTGAAGCACTGTCGGAAGAGTTGTTCAACCGGCTGAAGAACAACACACGAGCGAAACGAGGCAACGTTTTGCCAGGTAATGCTCGTTGTAGCATTGTTACTGGCAAAATCATGTTGTCATGTTGATTTCAAGCGCGTATTTCGAATTACGTCGCAATCGCGAAATTATCTATCGACTTCGATCAACTTTGAGACGCTTAGGGGGTTAGGTTGCCGTCGCACATGTGACGCACGCACGGCAGCACGCTTGTGTTGCCATAAAGTTAGAAGAGATAAAGTAGAAGAGAGACTCCTAGTCGATGGTGTAGCGAAGAAAAAAGTGTCATTAAATTAAATGTAGTTTTTATAAATTAACAAAAAATCTTGAAAATTACTTTTATTCATTAAGCGCATAATGTCGTTGTGTATTTGCATCGCATATCGTTGCAAATATTATACATAGATATATATTTCAAGTTCATACGCGGGTATGATTGTTCTACTCGAGATAAAAATTCGCGTGATTTAATAGTAAGTAAACCAGGGTACGATGTCAATGATATCGTTACGGAGAATTATGCCGCGTCATTCAATGATATATTCTTCAAGATCACCACAATTGATTTATAAATAGGAATAATTAATCGTATACATCATCAAATTTTTGCCGCCTTAATTTCACATCTACCTACTCGCGTAGAAAATTTATAAGAATTCGAGAGTGATACGATTTGAAAACCATTCGCGAAATGCGATATTAATTTATACACATATATTAATTTATATTTTTAAGGGCCGGTTGTTTCACCTTCAGATATAATATCGGATAATTTATCTGAAAACTCTGATTAAAACTCTGATTTGCATTGTTCTACGTGTCAGCCTTGCGGTTGCTAAAACATCTCAATAATCACTTCCGTATTTTAGCAACTGCGTTCGACATATGTAGAACAAATCAGAGTTTAAATGATTAAATAAGTTATCCGATATATTTTATCCTGAAGATGGAACAACCGGTCTTAAGATTATTATCTTTAAGATATTTGTATTTAAAAGTATAACATGCAAAAACATACTTTCATGCAGTATAATTAGATTTAGATTATTAGTTTAGATCTCGTGTAAAAATTAAAAATATAAATGATTATTACGATTTTTTAATGTTTATCGAATTGAATTTCTTGCGCAAAGAAATCACCGTTGTTTTTTCAATGTCATTCATCAAGTGGCGCGAGGACAAACAAATATATCTTTCTCTTTCTCTCTTTCTTCCTCTATTTCTCTCTCACAGCGACGAAACAGCTAATTGTCGACGCACGTGCGAATGCAATTTTGTGAGGCGGGAGAGAAAAGGAGCTATCCGCACACCAATAATTATCGCAGATTGCGTGCCAAATTGCCCCCTCCCTATTTATCAGGAGCTCGCACCTTCGAAGGGACGAGCGGGGTGCTGAGGGTGTCGCAAGCTAAAATAAAAGCGAAACAACGGTAAGATTTGCCGGGAGTGACGAGTCCGCGGCGCGCGGAAGGGTGGCTTTTTTGCAGTACGCACGAGTGCAGCGAGGAGCGCGTAGGGCGTCATATTGAAGGTATTTACCGCATCGCAACCGAGAGATCTCGAAGTGCATCGGGGAAAAAAAATTGTGAAGATATTCTTGTGCGCGCGAAGATCTTCTGCTATTGTTTCCTCTGTAAAATCTTTTGTGTAGTGAGTTTTTCACAATTTTAATATTTTTTTTTTTTCATTGTCTCGATGTCTTAAAAAAATCTTTTATATAGGAAAAAAAAATTATACTTTGCACAGAGGCTGACGTAAAAAACTACAATCTTGTCACGTGAAAACATGTCACAAGAACAACATTTTGTCGTAAATAATTATTATTTCGTTTTTTCTTCGTGTCGTATTTAATATATAAATTGACACGTACTCGAGACGATTTTTAACATGCCAGCCAAAATATTCAAACGCGACTTGAAGATTAGTATGACATTTAGTTTCGCCACCAATTGATACGTTAGCCAAACGGTTTGTTGTGTCTTCCGATGACCTGTTTCTTCACACGGCGTGCATATATCCGATCGGCTAAATATATCCTATCGAAAATTAAATCGACCGAGTCGTTCGATCACGTACTTTCAAACAGCGATACTTAGACAATATTAGGAAGCATCGTGCAACTTGGAGAAATCTGATTGAAACTGAAATTAGGAAAAAGAAGAGAGAGAAAGTGGAGAAACGAAGATTTCTTTTCACGAAGAGAAATATGTCTTAATTATTATTCGGTGTAACACACCGGTGATGCTTATATAGGCTCGATAACGAAGTGAACACGCGTTCGAAACCATGTGGGACGACGAACCTGCGCCATGGGACACTGAGGAATCCGCTCCCGCGACGGAGGAAGGTGCGGCCGCAGAGGGCGAAGCTCCCGCCGAAGGTGCGGCTTCCGAAAAGCCGGTTCTAAAGTTAGAAAAAATCGAGCCGCCTCATTACGACCACCATTGGGTTCGACCGCTGTTTCTCAACTACGCGTATCTTTACGATTACAGGTATATGAGTCGAATTGAAAAGTTGTTTTTTAAGTTGTTTGGTTTAAAAATGATCGGTCTTTCGATATATTCTCGAGTTTTCTAATCACACAGGAAACACTATTACGACGACGTGATCGATTATCTGAACCAAAGACAGAAAGGTTTGTATCGTGAACCGCCCAGAGCTCAGGAATGGGCGGAAAGAGCTATGAGAATGTACGATCAGAAGAACACGGACAAGAGCTTCAAGCGATCGGCAGACATGAAGTACATCACCAACATAGATCTCAAATCCAGACATTACAGCTATCATACTCGCGCTTATTACAGCTTGAAGTATCAGAAAATTTTGTGAAAATTCTGCGTCTCGATTTACGTGTATTTTTATCAATATTTTCATGTCACGTTTCATGTAAATATTTTTTGTTTCATTATACTTTCGATTATGTAACTTTATTTAGCACTTATATTTATTAAAAATTACATAGCTATTTTTGTGTGTCTCTCTCTCTCTATATATATATATATATTATAAGATACGGAGTTGATTTTCAATACACAAATTATAAAAGCAGAAACTTGTTGTTTTTTAAACTTTGGTTTAAAATTTGGTTTAGTTGAAAAATTATTGATAAATGTTTGTCAAATTGTTTTCACAAAAGCAGTTTTCTTCAAAATATTTAAATTTTACACATCTAAAACTGTGTGTGTGTGTGTGTGTGTGCAGTAATTCGACAAAACATTCTTTTAAAACGAAACGCTCTTCTTTCTCTTCATAAATTTCCGCTTTATCGGTTGCAACGCGATAGTCTCCATCGGATCGGCGATCTCGCTGGTGCCGATCAACGAGTTGATCATGCGCTTTCCTGACTTAGAAGCGGGTTGAACAGCTTCTTCCGTTTCTTCGGTCTGCATGATCTTGGGCAGTTTAATAAAGAAAGTTTTGGGCTTCGGTTTCTCCGGCGTCAGATCGACGTTGACGATTTTGCGCGTTTTGTCTGCGAGTTTCTCCGTCAGCTCGTCGTCATCGTTCTGTTGGTTGTCGAACTTGGTCGCGTGTCTCTGAAACGCGACATCGGCAGCCTCCAACGTATTCTTCGCCTTCTCGATCTCGGCGTTCAAGTCGATCACGTCGAAGATACGATCCTGCAAAGAAAACGGTTTTCTCTCCGAATAAGGAAATAAAAAACTTATATACTCTGCGACATCAAACGATATTAAGACTTGAAATCGATTCGCAGTTATTATTGTTGCTTAATTTAAACCTGTATATCCCGTCGCTTGCGTCTCAGTTCCGCCATATCCTCCTCAAACGCGGCGGCTGCGCGTTCCTTAAAACGACGATGGGTCATCACGAAATCGTCCTCATAGGGATCTTCTTGAAGCGGCCGACCATACCCGTCAATCAGAAAATCCAACTCGTCGTAGGGATCCTCATGATTTCCCGATGGATTACGAGAGCCTAGAAAAGATGTTCGTATAAAATTGCATCAAGATTGTTGTATGTTTTAATGTTCAATGTTTTAATATTCAAAACGCGTTCGCTGACGGAGAAAACTATTATAGTTCGTGACTTTTGATATCAAATCGTTAATATCAATAATCAATAATTAATTATTAGTGTAAAGTAAATTGTATAATCATTATTGCGTCAAAGTAATTTTTATTATTTAAACAATAGTGTAAAATACACTGTAATTTTTTTAATCAAAATGAAAAAGTGATGATTGTTTAAATTAAAAGTAATTAACATATCTGGGAATTCAGTTATAAAATAAATTCTTACCTTCAGTTTCTATGCGGCTAATGAAAAAGTCTCGCGCATGCGGAAAATATGTGGAAAAGGGTGAAAGGCGAGGCACATAAAAGACACAAAAATGTAACGAAGAGAAAACTAAGAAAATATTTAATACACAAACAACGTGTCACCAATTTTCCGAAAAAACGGTTTTCAAACGAGATTTATTCATAAATAAGAAAGAACATACATTACACATTGACTCTGGTGAGAAATTTGTTTAGATTCCTGAAGCTTTCTGTCTTCTGAAAGTCGTACGATATTAAGAATTTTTTTCTCGTAAAAATAAAATCATTTCCTTAGGAGAAAAAAATGCGACTTTTTAGTTTCTTTACAATATCACGCTATCGACAAAAAGTTCTTTTGTGTGAGGTTACTTTCTGATACTTAAATAGAATTCTCGTTAGGAACAATCAACACTTAAGCTCGCTCAAACTCGAGGAGCGAAGAAGCGAAAAATCACGGTGCGAGAAATATCATCCGAAAATACAATCAAATCTTGAGCAACAGTGTTTGATGTAACGCGTCTATTATAAATTTCGTTCATCGCGCACGCAGATTTGCACGATAAAAAAGTAATTGCTGTTAAAACAACAAGTTGTTGTTCGATTCTTCCAAACAAACACGGAAACTAAAATCGTAATTTAAACATATTTTCGAAAGATGAGAATCTCCCGCACAGACAAAAAATTATAGTATATATATGTATATGTATATCATACAATACATTTGTAGTTGTGTGTAGCAACGCGAAATGAACGTACGCGCTACATTAAAACATAAGCGCTTCGAGAGAAATACACGTCACTGACTAAATAAAATATCTACTGTTAACGCAGTTGACGTACGTTCCTTTCGCGAAAACAAATCAGCGAGATGTATAATTGCACGATCGCCAAGAAGGCAAACGCGATCGCGCAAGTGAAACACAGAATGGCGTATACACCGAGAAAAATTCTATATTATATTTAAAGTTTACAACAGTGTCTTACAGCGAGCTTGCAGTTGTTGTATTGCACTGTGCGATAAAAACGAAAATAAAAATAAAATAAATAATTTATATAAATTTTGTTTTTAACATAATTTAATAACAAAATAATTTTAATATGTTCGGAAATTTTTCCCAACTGTCGTAACTCTCTCTGACCGGAATAAAATTCTCTCTTTCTCTCTCTCTCTCTGTTGAAATGAAATTCTCGAACGTGTGCCACACATCGGCTGTAAAACACTGTCGTGTTTAATTTAATTAAGATAGATCGCAGAAGAAGTCCAGCTTAGAAGCTGACGTGCTTCTCCGAGCGTTCGGCGCTGCGCACCGACACCTTCTTGCTGACGGTCGATTGTTGAACAACGTCCTCGTCGGCTGCTGCAACGGTCTCGTTGACTAGCGCCCTGAGGGCAGCCGCTCTGCGTTCCCTCTTGGCTTGTCTCTCGGCGAGCTCCTCCATTTCCGACTCAAGGTCGTGGAGACGCGCTTTCGTCTGCTTGGCTCGACTGGCGGCGGCGCTGGCCGGCACCAGATCGTCGTCTTCGTTGATCAGCTTGGTCCACCTGGCGAACGCCGGTTTACCCTCGTCGGTGCGCTCGATCTCGTCGAAGAGCTTGGAGCGCCTCTTGAAAGTGCTCTCGGCTTCTTCGAGCGCCGCTCTGGCGGCTCCCTTCCTGGCGGTCACCGCGTTCTCCAAAAGCTCGGCGGCGCTCTTCTTCGCCTGGTTCGCGGCGGTCGAAGCCTCGAGCTCGTTCTCGATACCCATCGCCGCTATCCGGGCCCGGAAGCGGCGCGTCGTCGCCGCCACCTCTTCCGCGAAATCGTCGCCTAATTGGCGACGGATGCGCTGCCCGCGGCTGTCGTACATGGTATCCTCGTCTTCTGGGGCTAGCAGGGGGTCAGGCAGGGGCGGTAGTTGGGAAGCGCGGTTACGGGGGTCGAGGTCGAGGTCGAGGTCAAGGTCTCGGCCAAGGGAACCGGTGCGGGGACCGGGATCGCGCGTGCCTGAAAAAACCGATCAGAAAAGAATGTTGATTTTGTGTGAAGGTAAGAATAGGGGATGAGATGAGAGCGGTGAGACGATGAGCGTGTCGTCAAGAAACGATTCTGTGCCGGATGATTCTCAACTTGGAGAAGATCAAGGTTGATGTGAATGATGATGAATGATTCAGGCTGAAGAAAATGGACGGAGAACGCAGCGAAGTTGCGAATTTTCGTTCTCTTACTGTCGTACATCTTTCCATCAGTTTAAAATATCTGTGTTTTATTTTAATTTTTACAAATTTAAAGTAAAACGTAAAATTATAACCAGTGATATTATGACGAGAGGGGATATAAGGAAAACAATGTTTTCGTTTGTGATATCTTTATTGAAAATATTATTTCACACATTAGTGCAGTGGATAAATATCGAAATGTATACTTCTCGAAATATTTTCAAATCGACATAATTTTCTTTCGTTTGCGAAATTAAAGACCCTGTTTCTAACACTGGTTATAATTTTGCTTTAAAGCTAAAAAAATTGTTAACTTGACGTTAAATGCAACAGCGATACAATTGCAACAAAATGTACAAAGAGAGATTTGTATTGTTTCTTAAAAATTTATCGTTTTTTATGGGAAACGCAGTGTTCAGAAAATTTTTCGCGAAAAAGCATTCGGTCTCGCCATTTACAAATTTACGTCGACCGAATAAACTTTACACCGTAAGTCACACGTATTTTTAGGCACATTTGATCAGATATAAATTCGGATGCGCATCGCATTAACAATCTGGCAAATCTACAAAATTCTCATCGACGCGCTTAATAAACAAGCAGAGTTGTATGTAACGTCAAGCATGTTTATTCACAATTCCCTCCATTACATCTACTTACTGTCTATTGGGTTGGGGAAAAAGTTTCTTCGTATTTCATTGCAAAAATGAAACAAATTTTATTCATATTTGAAATGAAGCTTATGAAATTAAATATGTGCCGTTTTGTTCGACCACCTTTTGCCAT